>VDFB02045108.1:0-13660 GCA_007258455.2 Sequoia sempervirens
AACAATATACTCTCTTTTCAACGAAACCTTATCAAAAAGGAAACAACATACCCTAAAACAACACAACTTGTATAACATTAAATATTTCATTGCATTGCAACCATCGCACACTAAAGTGCAACTTCCAATAGTGACTCACATGGCAAACCCAAAAAACACAGGAAGCTCCTAGTAACAAGCCGACTCAAAACCTGCATCCAAAGAACAGAAACCCAAAATGAACCGATATTGGTTTCAATGGTAGTCGACATGTGAAGATTCACCAAAAAAATAGGAGATTAACTATTTTGCAACCATTCACACACACCAGAAGCCATAAATCAAACAATATCCCCAACAGTCATGCAGATGCCAAAACCCACAAAACACAAGAAAGCTTGATTTTAAGATTCACCAAAAACACAACAGATTAACTATTTTGTAACCATTCCCACAAAATAGAAGCCATAAATGGAACAATATAGCCAGTAGTCACTCACATGCCAAAATCCACAATTGTCAATTGTTGATGGCTAGCCTGGGTTGTTTTTTTGGGTTAGTTTCTTCCTATGCAATTTTTTTTGTACTTTGATATATATTTATATGTATATATATGTGTACATGTATCTATATATATATGTATACATATATGTATATATATACATATATGTGTGTGTACATATATATGTATGAATATGTATATTTATGTGTATATATGCATATATATATGTATATCTATATGTATATATATGTATATATATATGTATATATGTATATGTATATATATATGTATGTATATATATATGTATATATATATATGTATATATATATGTGTGTGTATATATATACATATATATGTATAAATATATATGTATATATGTATATGTACATATAACACTCAAAACATTGACTATTTTATTGTGTTGCAACCATAGATGGTAAATGAAGCCATAAATTTGGGTGGGTTAGTTTCTGCTTGTGCATTTTTTTTGTGCTTTGATATATATTTATATGTATATGTATCTATATATATGTATATATATGTGTGTATATATATATGTACTTATATGTATATGTATGTGTATATATGCATATATATCTATTTATATGTATATATGTATATATATATATATATATGTATATATGTGTGTAATATATGTATATGTATCTATATATCTCCGTATAGATATGTGTATATATAACGTCCAAAACATTAACTATTTTGTTGTGTTGCAACTATAGACGCTAAATGGAAGCCACAAATGGAACAATATAGCCTAAGGTGGACATCAACGGAATGAATTCCATAACATTAACTTCTTTATTCCATTGTAACCATTGCCATACAATGCTGAAATTCATAGTTATAGACCTATGCAAAGGATTTCGTGTGAAAGGTTGGTCCATATACAACTTATGTGTATACATATATATGTATATGTAGATTTTTATGTATATATGTATATATATACATGTATATTTACATGTATATATAATGTTCATAGCTTTTGGTATATATGTGTGCATGTATATATATGTACATATATATATATATATATATATGTAAATGTATATATATGGGTATGTGCAGGATCATGATGGGCCAAAAAGTTGCAATATGATGGGTATGTGGCTGACGACTTTTTTACCCAAAAATGATGAAACAAAAAGGGTTTTTAAAGGAGATTCTCAGCTTTCCACCAATATAAATTATTCTTTACTTTGAATTTAATAAATAATTATTATTCATTTTCTATTTGAATTACAACTAAACTCCTGATTGATAGGATAATTGAAAAAAATCTATATCTTTCAAACAATATCACATTTTTTGAATACAAAACATGAGTCACATTCTATGCTGCACATACTATAAGATTAAAAAATAAAAAAAAGGATTTCATGGAGTTTTGACCAAGTTAAGGTGGTCAGACATACGAGTTTTAATATTTTTTTTTTTAAAAGTTGTAATAAAAATTCATAATTAAATGTTACTTGGAAAAAAACTACAAAAAAATATGCATCACATCAGGACATGAGTACTCTACTTATATCTAAAATATTATTAAAAAATATTATCATTTTATTGTGGTTAGGGCGGTCAGATAGACACCTACTTCTTATTTTTTCCCTAAAATTTAAGTAATATTGCATTAAAATTTCAAATTTTCACCAAATAGATTTTTTTTAAAAACATAAACCTAGTAGTTTAGAAACTACACTCAATTTTCTATAGATTCTATTCTTACATATTTTTCAAATAATATAGATAACTTATTCAAATTTTTACATCAAGTTGCCTAACTCTGATTTTTCTGAATTTTTTGCCACTTACGAGCCTGGTTTTTCCATGATGATCCTACACATACCCATATATGTGTATATATATACATATATTTACATACATATATGTATATACATATATGTACATACATATATGTATATATGTGTATATGTATTGTATGTATATATATATTGTAGTATGTACATACATTTATCTATGCATATGTATATGTATATGTATATCTATATGTGTATGTATATATGTGTACACATGTATTGTATGTACATACATATATGTATATATATATGTATGTATAGTATGTATAGTATATACATTCACATATGTAGATATATATATATATATACAACACACACCTTTTGGAACCATCGACACACGTAAAAAACACAAGATAACCTTCAATCACCTTCACAAAAATTGCACAGCCTATGTATATCTATATGTACATATGTATATATGTGTACAACATGTATTGTATGTACATACATATATGTACATATATGTATATATATGTATATGTATAGTATGTATAGTATGCACATACACATATGTAGATATATGTATATGTATATATATGTATATGTATATGTGTGTATATATATATATTTGTGTCAACTTTGATTGGAATTTTGGTCAGCCTCCCCGTGTTTTAGATCTCCTGCAATCTAGGAAAGGGTGGCATATGGGTTATAGATTTCTTTGGAATTTTTTTCACCCTCCTATAATTTTTTTCTTTTGATGGCCAATCGGCTATTTGTGTCAACTTTTCTCAAAATTTGCATTAGGCTTGCTATTTTCTAGGCTTTTGGAAGCTAGGGAAAAGGTGGCAAGTGGGTTATAACTTTGGTTGGAATTTTCATTAGCCTCCCAAATTATTTTCCTTCCCATAACCGTGAAAAAAGGTGGCAGAGGAGGTTGTTGGTTGCTTTGGGAATAGGGTGGCATTTTTCGGGCCACATGGATAGAGAAGGCTATGGAAATAAAATGCTAGTTCACGTCAACATTAATTGTTGTATGTTTTGTGTGTACTGGGAATTTTTGTAATAACAACTACCCTTTAACACCTCAAGGAACAAAATGAATGTTTGGGAAATTTTCAATGAGGCATTATTTGGTGTCGTTCTATTGCTATACCTGATATGAGACTCGTGAGCGACGAGGTTAGGCTTCTGTGAGGGTGCAAACTGGATCAAGCTTTGTGCAACTTCTATGAAGGTGGGTAGAGGTTATTTTTTGTTTTTTTCAAGGGTGGATGGTTGGCAATGCAAAAGAAAAGTGTCACCTATGATAATATTTTTTCCATTTTTGTGGAGGGAAGTTGGTGAGAAGAGGTGTGTTTGAAGCAAATGGGAAGAGGTGCTACAAGATTTTTTTTGGCATGGATTTTTAACTTTGAAACCTATAATTTTTGATTTATGGTTTTTGTTTACTCATTATGGTTGCAATCCATTCAAATAGTCATTGTTATACAACCTATGTTGAATATTGTCCTTTGTATTCTTAACCGCTAGTTTTCTTGTGTGTACTTTTGTTGGAATCCTTGCAATCCTTCTTGATTTTTGAGCTTCCTAAAAACCAAGGCTAAGGTGGAAAATGGCCTTCCCTTTAAGAAAATCTAGGCCAAAATTCCCACGAGCCCCCACTTTTTTAATCCTTATGGAAAGAGCACAAACATCTAGACTAAATTTTCCCTCATTTGCCTGAATGAGAAGGCTAGGAATTCAAAGGTCTTTTGTTGGCTATAATATATTGTGTAGCCCGAAGAAAGGAATTATTATAGGCAACAAAATCTTTGAATTTGTAGCCTCCTCAACTAGTTAATTGAGGGAAAATGTTGTGTGGATGTTTGGTCTCTTGAATGCTAGTTGGTTTTGAGATTGCTTGTTGTATGGCTTGCGTGTGCTTGCAATACTTGTGATTATAGATATTGTTTATCCAATTGTATATAAAGTGTGAGATGAAAGATTGGTCTTCCTTTATACTATACTTAATGTATGGAACAATATAGCTAGCAGTCACCCACATGCCAAAACCCACAATTGTCGATTGCTAATGGCTAGCCTAGGTTGTTTTTTTTTGGGCTTAGTTCATTGTTGTGCAACTATTTTGTGCTTTGATATATATTTATATATATGTGTGTGTGTGTATATATATATATATATGTATCTATATATATGTATACATGTGTATATATATATGTATTTATATGTGTATATATGCGTATATATGTTTTTATATGTATATATGTATAAAATAAAACTCAACACAATAAGCCATGCTCTCCACCCTATCATATTGGGTCATGGACCCTCATGGGCTCTCACCAAACCCTTGAGTAAGAATATACATTGTCCACTACTCTGATCAAACATGAAATCAATATTTCTTATTACAATCAATATAGTGTATACGAGGATATGATTGTCTATTTGACCATCATCACTATTTTTCCAGTCTCACCTGCATACCAAAACCCACATAATAGAATAAATCTTGATATCAAGATTCACCAAAGAAATAGAGGATTTAGTATTTTGGAAATATTCACAGAAAATTGAAGCCATGAATGAAACAATATAGCTAGCACTTTCCCACCTGCCAAAACCCATAAAACTATATAGTCTTTTGACCAACATCGACGCAATCAAACAATATTAGTTTCAAGAGCCAACCACATGGAGAAACCTGCATAACATGCGAGTTCAACATAGGAAACACAACAAACAAAAAATGATGCTATTGGAAAACCCATATTGTTCCAATTTTCAAACAGGTTTTGTTGAGGAGAAAATAGTATGTCTTGACATGGCCTTCACACACCATTTTTTTGGGTATGGGATTTTGTTTACTCCTTCAACTTTGTAGCCATGTCTACAAGGGAATTAGATTGCTAACAATATTCAGGCTTTACATGTACACATATACACATATACATATATGTGTATATATATATAAATATATATATATATAGAGAGAGAGAGAGAGAAATCTACATACATACACACATATAGTTTGTTGAGAAATGAGTATACTTCTACTTTTGTTCCTCATTGAATCTTTGTTGGTTCCTCTCAATATATATATATATATATATATATATATATATATATATATATATATATATATATATATATATATATATATATATATATATATGCTCTCTCTATCTATATTATTATTATTAATATGTATGTATGCCAACCATTACTGCTACACACGCTTGCAGCTTCATACAGGCTTGCCCTCCACGGTTACAACTACTATATATATCTACATATATACATGTGTATATATGTGTACCTATATGCTTTGCATGTACTGGGGATACCAGTCAAAATGATAGCTACCATTTAATGCCCTAAGGAACAAAACGAATCTCTTGGAGATTTTCAACAAGGCAATATTTGTTGATATGGGGGTCGTGAGCAATGAAGTTAAGATTTTGTGAGGGTACAACTTGGATTAATCTTTGTACAACTTTTGAGAGGGTGGGTGGGGGTTTTTGAACACATCAAATTCAATAAAGAAACAATATTTCCTATTCCCAATGGCGACTACACAAAACTCATAAACCAAGCCATTTGCAGTAAGCTATAGAGCAACACTCAAAAATCTCCTTTTGAAAATAACATAAATTGTTTTATAAATACTCCACGAATGGTTTTTCCAATATGCACCTCTTTTGATTTCCTTCAATTACACCTCTTCCCACTTGGTTTCTCTTCCCTCCATCCTCTCCCGATGGCTTCCTAAAAATGAACATAGAACTATCACAACCCACCTCGGCTGTGGAAATTTTGTGAAGGAGGTTGGATGTTATCTTTTGTTCTTTGCATGCGTTGATGGTTGCAAAAGGTGTGGGTTGTGATAGTTCTTATATATCTACCTATATATATGTATATATATACGTATATACCTATGTGTATATATATGTACATATAAATATATATATGTGTATATATGTGTATATATGTATATATATGTATGTATGTATAGGTGTGTGTGTGTATATGCATGTATATATATATGTGTGTGTGTGTGTGTTTGTTTGTTTGAAATTAATCAAACATGCATGTAAAACCTAGGAATTGAGTGATGTTTGAAAACACATTGTGAATTTCAAAAACTATGAAGATGAAGAAATAGAAAGAAATATGCAGAACAAAAAGAAATGGATGAAATTAGAGTGCACCTGGATGTAGAATGAAGTCACTAGAAGGTTCTGGAATGTCTTTGAAATTTTTGTTAATGATGACTGGGACTCATTTGCCAAGCATGGCGAATCAGTCTCACTTCTGCTAAAAACTTCTAGAAACCTGTTTCTGACTGTTGGGTATGTGCAGGATCATCATGGAAAAAATAGGCCTGTAAGTGGCAAAAAGTTCATAAAAATTAGATTTAGAAAACTTGATGTAAATTCTTGAATAAGTTATCTATATTATTTCAAAAATATGTAAGAATGGAATCTATAGAAAATTGAATTTAGTTTCTAAACTACTAGGTTTATTAAAAAAAAATAAAAATCTATTTGGTGAAAATTTGAAGTTTCAATCTGATAGTACTTAAATTCAGGAAAAATAGAAGGAAGTGTTTATGACCACCCTAACCACAATAAAGCGATAATATTTTTATAAGATTTTAGATATAGAGTAGAGACTCATGTCAGTGTGATGCATATTTTTTATAATTTTTTTTTCCAAGTAAATAATTAATTATGAATTTTTATTGCAACTTTTTAAAAAATATAAAAGCTTCATTATGTCTAACCACCTTAACTTGGTCAAAACTTCATAAAATTCATTTTTTTTAAATCCTATAGTATGCAAAGCATAGAATGTAGCTGACACACATGTTTGGATTCAAAAATGTAGTCTGGATTTAAGAAGCTATAGATGTTTTCAATCAACTTTATCAATTAAGACTTTGAGTAAGTAATTCAAATAGAAAATGAAAAATAATTTTTTATTAAATTCAAAGTAAAGCATAATTTATATTGGTGGAAAGGTGAGAATCTCCTTTAAAAACCCTTTTTGTTTCATCAATTTTGGGTAAAACAAAGTCATCAGCCACATACCCTACACATACCCTTCATATCGCCACTTTTAGGCCCATCATGATCTTGTGTACATACTCTGTTGGAAGTTGAAATCTCAAAAAAATATTTTAGGCCTATAGGTGGGACTCATTCGCCATGGGTGGTGAATCATTCCACATATAGAAATCTAGAAAACTAGAGGAAGATTCTATGGAGTTAGATCTGTACTTCTGCCTTCTATAGGTCTCCACTTCTTAAATTGTCATATTCAGGTCTGAAAATGGTTTTTTGTTGATGATTTGACTTGAATGAAGGGAAGAAGACTTGGATGAATTTGAAATGCTATCTTCAATGATTCTCAAGTTTCCAAAGGACCTAAATCTGCATACAAACAAAACAAGAAGAAAAATTATTCATTGTTAGGGAATGGGGATTTGCCTTGGTCAAACCCCATTTAGGTAATTAAACCAAAATGATGAAATAAAGGAAGTGTGTGAAATGAGTGATTACTGTCATGATGATTGATCTTGGATGTCTACTACAACATGTAAAATTTGTCCTTGATTCTTTGGGAATCTTGGAAGCTTGGCGACTTCCTATTATTGAAGAAACCTCAATTTGCTTGACTTGTAATAGAAGATGGATGATGAATTGATAAGATAAGATTGATAGATGATGTTGGGGTTGTAAAATGAAGATAAAATTACTTATTTATACTCAATTATGCCTTAGTACCTGTTAATACTACATCACAGGCTAACATGTGAAAACAAACTTTAAATTTCACTTTTCTGTTCAAGAAGGAGGTCAAAATGGGGGGCGAGATAGGACTCATTAAGCTAGGCATGGTGAATGCTGGGTCTCCGCGAGAAACCATTCTGACACCTATGAAGCTAAGGAGATAAGAAATAAGGTTTAAAATGCTATCTTGTCAGGTGTTTAATCAATTAAAGCTTCAGGATGCACAATATGGGTAAAATAGGACATGTTAGTGGTGATGTAAATGTTGAATAGAGATTGGGACTCATAAATCAATGTGAAAGTGTAATTAATACACTTTACAACACTTCTGGTTCCACATGGCCTAGAAAGCACAAGAACCAATGTGAATGTATAAATCACATTACAAAACTAGTTTGTCATTAAGTTCATATTAAGAATCTTCTAGATTGATGTAATAATGTTATTATAATGTTGAATTTAGGAAGAAATGGGTTAATTAAGTCTAGAAAAGCATGAAAGCATCTTACAACACCTTTACAAGACATTAATGAACACATATTATTTGGTTTGCAAGGGTCCAAGACCTAGTGTGGACACATAAAATTCCACAACACTAGATTAGGGCCTCATTACTTAAGTCTAATTATCATGTGAATCAATCAATAAATCAGTGGTCAGTGGTCAGTGTGTCCTATTTTATTTTTTTAAATACAACACTTGCTACATGGTGTCGGAGGCCTGGAAACACGAAGGCTGGAAAAAATTACAACCAATGTTTCCCATGGCCCAATGCTAATTGTTGTTGTTTAGCTTTGGCTATATACTTTCATTTACAATGCATAATAAAATAGCTAGAATTATAGAGTCAATGTTGTTTGCCAAAATGCATTCTTCTTGATATGGCGGTGTTCAGGAGGGTGTACTATTTGAATTTTTGATCTAGGGTCCTAGTAAATACATTTATGTAAGTATATATATATGATAGTGAAGAATGCCTTTTTGGATAGCAATATAAACTGTATGATATTAAGTATTTGATTATGTATTGCAAGGAGTGGAATATAGCCAAAGCTAGCGAACAACAATTAGATTGTGTTGTGGAGAATAACACAAACTATTTAAATATATTGCAATCATTTACATACAACAAAAGCCATAAATGAGACAATATTATATTTTTTTGTGTGTAGATTTGTATGTAAACCAAAGTAGATGTAAGCAATGTGCATCTGTATTCTTCCCAATGTTTATTGTCTTCTAAAAATAGTTATTTGAGTGAATCTTGACATGGCATACTTCAAATGTTATACTTCATATCAAATGTTATATACAACATTGAAGTCTTTTTTGCTAATTATTTGTTTCCTTTGTACTCTTGGTGTTTCTAGGGGAAGAAAGGAGGAATTTTAAAATTGAAACAATGAACTTGGAATAACAAATTGTATGTCAAGTATTATTTGAATCATTGAAGCCCTTGTTATTATTAATCATTTTTTGCCATGTTCTTAATGGCTATGTACAAAAATTAAGCGCCCATGTTGTGTTTTGAAGTCTTAGACCTTCTAGCTAGCCACTGACATTGCAACTTTTCGTTCCTAAAAGAGAAAATAGAGAAAAGTCGGTGGTCTCTAGCTCTTCTGAGGCTGACAAAAAATCCTCAAGCAACACTTATGTAAGTGTGTTTGTTGTTTAGTTTATTGATGCCAACAATTATCTTGTCAATTTATCAAGTACACCAAACAAATAAAAAAAATACCTCATTTCCATTAACAATTAAACTATGATATATGTTCTAACTTATTTATATTTGAACTGTCTATCTTGTTTCCCCTTCAATTTATTGGCCTTCTTGGAGTAACTTAGATCTTAGAGGGGAAAATGTCTTAGTTTCCAAATGTGTCAATATTGTTGTTTCCTTTTAGAGTTGAGTCATAGTTATAGACATCTCATTGATGCCACTATGTTGAGTTTAATTTCCTTGTAGGCTACAAATGTGAATCCAACCTTAACAAGAGATGTGTTATGCTTTATAGGTGTTAGAGATGTTATCCCATCTCTAGTCCTCCAACTAATGTCTTACCAAAAAATAGGAGGTGATCAAAGCCCAGTCGATCGGTACAAAGTCATCCTATCTGATGGAACCCACATGTAGATGGGAACTTTTCCTACAAAATACAATGACGTTTTGTTTACAGGTGAATTGAAAATAGGTTCAATTGTGTGCTTGACAAAGTATTTGTCTAGAAAGTTGCAGGAATCGAGGTTTGATATAGTTTTTCCTTGCTTGTTCTTGTAGTTTCCTACTTCCTTGTTTGTGGGGGCTACCTTTTAAAGTATTTAATGTTTGTTTAATTCCATAGCAATTGTCATACCGTCCCTAGATGTGAAGATGACAGATTTTCAGCTAATTGGAAAACCTAAATATTTGTTTAGAGATCAAGAAGAATAAAAGTTGGTTGTGAGTCACCCTCCCCATCCGAACAAGCATCCATCTTTGGAATTAATACATTGCCAAGGCAGCAAGATTCCCCTGCAAAAATTAGCCCTATTAAAGGGTTGAATGTTTACCAAACCAAATGGATGATAAAAGGTCGTGTAACAACAAAGATGGATATGCACCATTATAGCAAGTAAGGGAACGCGGGGTAGGTATTTAACTTTTATATCATTGATGATGAGGGCACATAAATACAGATTAAATGCTTTAATGAGATTGCAGGCATGCATTATGATAAGGTTGAGGTGGGACGTACTTATTTGTGTCAAAGGGATTGGTGAGACAAGAAGACAAAATTTAATAAGTTAAATAGCCAGATGGAAATCATTCTGGATCAAAGTTCAATGTTAAAGTGTTGTGATGATGAGGCCTTTATGCAAGAGAAAGTATTTTATTTCACACCATTAAATCAAATTGCAGATTGCACTAATAACAGTTTAATTGATGTTATTGGCACTGTGGTGCATGTGGGAATGGTTTCAACCATACAAAGAAAAGATAAGTCCCAAAAAATTTGGAGGATTGTTAAACTTAATGATTTTTCATCCTTTTCAATTGATGTTAATTTGTGGGGCTAAAACTGGGAAGCAAAGGATCATGAGTTAGAGAGGTTGTACACCCTTGGTTCAACTCTCATCCTTGTTGTGAAAAATGCACGTGTTGGGTACTTCAATGGAGTTGTTCTGAAAACATCTGCAAGGACTCTTCTATATTATAAATCCTGACATACCATAGGCACAACCATTGATTGAGAGAGGCTATATTGATCCACCTGTTGTTGAGCCCCCTTGTCTAGTCCCTCAAAAGGTCACTTTGGGAAATGGGAGAGTCACTATTGCATATATGTTCGACCACTGCCTTGGCTTGCTAGAGACTTTGTAAGCTACTCTCAAGGCAACAATAAAATTTATAAAAATTGATGCATTCTGTTATGTTGCATGCTTGTTGGAAGTGAATGGTAGGAAATGAAAAAAAAGTGTTAACAATCTGAGCAAAATACATCATTCTGACCAAAATGCCAAAGAAAAATAGCTGACTGTGACTTTCAATATTTATTGCAACTAAAGATCAAAGACCATACAGGTGAGCTTTGGGCAACTACTTTTGATGAGGTTGCAACAATCTTATTATAAATGTTAGCAAAACAACTTTACATGTTGCAATGTGAGTCTACTACTGAAATGAGTGTCGAGTCTATTATCAATGTTGTCACCTACACGTCATTTGTTTTCACAGTTTTAATCAAAAATCAAACTTATAACTCAGAAAAAAGACTAAAAAAAACAATAGTGAAGGTTGCAAAGCTTAACTTTGAAGCTGAGTGCAAGCTCTTACTATTAGATTTGTCTGCTATTTCTACCACCGTGCAACAAGCTCCAAAGATAGTTGTCATATTTCCTTTTGAAGACCAAAAGAACCATGGCTAATTGGAACTTTTGTATATTTCTTTTAGTTCATCTTGGTTGGACATTTAGTTTTTATAATTCCCTCACACTCCTTGTATCAAAAAGACCTTTTCTCTCTACCGCTATTGCTTTGTTGTTTGTTTGAGTGGTTATATATTAAGACAATAGTATAACTTATAATGTCTAAGTAAAAAATATACAATTATTTTGTTTTCTATTAATTATGTTAGCTATAATTTCCTTACATTTTAAGTGTATATTTCTGATTTAATTTTATAATGTTTATTTATATAGAGTTATTGTCCTTTTTAGGAGATGTATTACTATCTACACCTACTCATATATCTACTTGCAAAAATAGTTGCATGTATGTGTCCATTTACATATGAATATGCATAAATATGTACATGCATGTAATTGAGATTTCCCCGTGTTATACAACTTCCTCATACAAATGTGTGTAGCTATTGATTCGTGTGTTGGATATCTATATATGCATACACAATTCAATTTTTACAACTATTTGTGAGTTTTTATAAAGAGAATGCTATTTTATCTTGTTTACAATGTTCTTAGTGCATAGAATATCTTGACACAGTTCTGTGTAGATATATGTGTTGGTGATGTATTTGTCTATGTAACTATCATGTCTGGCTAACCATCTAATGCTTACTAAGTCTTCTTGCTACTGCTTTGGGATCCCTAATGATAGTTCCATGATGGATGTGGATGTAGTATGCTTCTTGCCTATAAGGTCTATTATGTATGTTATGTAGCTCAATCTAGAACCCAATGCTGAATAATGCATTTTTGAAACCACCCCAATCTGCTCAATTATTTTGGTGAGTTTAAATGGAAAGTATTATTGCAACCATTGTATGTAGCACATACATGAGACAATATTCGCATGGTACGTTGTGAAATGTGACACTTGTTTCATGTGCACATGCAAATCAAAAAGCTAAAGTTATAGAGGTTTCCTTCTTTTCTATAAAGTGAGATTGATTGTTGTCCTCTAAATTAGGGTATATTTTTCCCTTTCACATTTTCCAGCGTATCCCCTGTGATAATTTTTTTCCAGTGCTTCTCTTTGAAAAAATGTCTGCGGTTTGCATGGGATTCTCAGCATGAATTTTTTTCTATGCTTCTTTGTATGACATTTAATTTCCACCTTTTTTTGCAACAGAATAAAATTCTTAACATAATCTAGTCTTCTTTTTATGGTCTGTTGCTCACTACCCTAGGTTTTTTTCACCCATTAGTTTTCCAGTCACAATCTTTGTGTGCTTTGTGCAATCAACAATGTGTACCTATATGTTCCTCTTTAGAAAGGCTTAGATTTTCCTCGGATTTTAAGCATACAGAAACATTGCACTGAATAGCAAGCAACTAAATTGCTCGCCTCAACTGTGTAGACATGCCTTTGTATTTTGCTACAAACTGTAGGATACATATCGACAATTACAGTACACTGCAAATCAAACAAGATAATCTTCTCCAACAAAACTGTTCATTATCATCATCATCATCAAAATTTTCTCTTCTTAATGTTAAGTGAATTTCTTTTCCTTTCCTCTTCACCTCTATGCATATAGAATATGCACCCTCTCTCGATTCACTTCATTATCATTTTTTATATGTGACATGTAACTGTCCTATTACATATATTTTTCTTATAAATTATACAACTACTTAAATTTCGTGTTCTAGATATTTCT
>VDFB02045109.1:0-17505 GCA_007258455.2 Sequoia sempervirens
ATTGAAGACTATGAGGGCTCCAGTGTAGTTATTGTGGGTAGATTGGGGAAGGAAATGAAGACCAGGCTAAACAAAGAAACAAAATCTCGGGAAATGCTTGGAGGAATTAGTAAATTTTGCATTCCATTAATCCTTCCTATTTCCTGCTGCTACACAAATCCTCTACCTCAAAGAGACCATAAGCCCGAGCTAGAAAAGGGTGAAAGCTTCCACCCTTGCCACTACGAGTTGGTTGAAAGGGGTGCAAATCAAGGGTGATGAAGCTATTAAGGAGATTCTATCAATAGGGAAGGATGCTATTAGGGAAACTGAGTGGTTGAAGCATGTGTTGGCACAAGATAAAGAAGACACAGACCTTCTTCTACAAAAAACCAGAACCATCATGGAATACACCAAAGATAAATTAGTGAGTGATGGAATTCTTCCTTCTTCTGGAGCTATCGAACCATGGGAGTGGTTTGAAGCATTGCAAATCAGGCAGAAAGTGTTGAAAAGGATTTACAAACAAAGGAAGCAGATCGATGACACTCTAACTGGGGTTTATAATGGTTCTGTTGCCTTTTTTGAGATCATGACAGGAAGAAGGAAGATCGCGCCCAGGTACTTGAGCCTGGAACAGTTGAGAGAATGGTGGCAGGATGTTTATGCACCAAGTAATGATGGCTTCATTTCTGAGCACCAGCTGGATGATGCGGCCACCTACCTTGCAGTTATTGGTAAGTATTTGGCATATAAGGTAGATTGGGATAGGTCGGTCAAACACTGAAGGGACGAGATTTCGTCCATCGAAAGATGACTAATGGTTTTTCCCTTGCCACCAGTAGCTAGCCTGGATGGGACGTTCTTGAAAGTTCGTGAAGTGCTGGGTCTGAATACAGATAATAGAGAAGGGAGCTAATGATGGGCTGCGACGCGATTTGTGCTTCCCTATTATCTTCCCGCGCATTGGTTCGAACTGCACTGCGGATCTCAGGCCGACTTGGACAGGATGTGCATTTAATGCCTATTTGACCCATTTCAAAGACTCCCTTGGCCTAGTGGTTGTGTCGAGTTATTGCCGCGAAACCCCTGCCTAGCCGACGAATTTCTGGGAATTCTATATATTGGGCATGTCACCTCATTTGTATGGGGTTAGAAATAGTTAGAATGTTAGAACTTGTAACCAGAATATAGAGCAGAGCTAGTTAGAAGTAGAGTAAGTTAGCAGGTAGTTTCCCTCAAGCAAATATTGTAATAGAAAGCTAGAATTGTTGCTACAGTTGACAATTTGAATACAAGAAATGACATTGTGATTTGGTGCCATACTTGTTTCTTTTGTTTTGCATGGTTCTTGTTGTTCTATCTTTAAAATTGCTTTGAGAAGGTTAATGTTTAGATTAGATTTGGATTCGATAATGTTTGTGATTCAATACTTGAATGTTGCAGCAATCCTTCAGTCCATACTTTTCGCAACCAACTGATTGTTAGCTGCTTTGCAAAGTTAGCCTGGACTTCATATTTTAGTATGCTTAGTTCGATTGTGAGGATTTGTTCATTTCAACTACAATAGGTTTGTTGAATAAATGTTCATGATTTGAAAATATCAAAACCTCAAAAGATTACACTATTTTTTGTGAGATTGCAGATTTATCTTGGTCAAGCAAAAATCGGTTTTTGAGGGATTGGTCCATTTCGAGTATTGGTTACTTTCATTGTTAATCTTAGGTTTAGTATTAAGTTTAGAAATCTTTTCGAAACCCTTATCCTTTTTCTATTTCTTTGATTATTAGGTTAAAACTAGGATTGAAGCATCATCAGATCGTTAGATCTGATAAAATTGATTCAGTATTTTGATTGTAGTAAGCTCCCATTGTGATTACCAACATTTTCACATTTTGTTACTGAGTTGTTTATGCACTATCAAGACCTGACATTAGATACCTTGGGGTTATCTCTTGAGGCTTGCCGATAGAGATTTAACTTTTAAGGGAGATAGGATATTATATTTTGTCTGGCTGTTATTGTGCAAAACACACGATCAACAGGAACTGGCGCTAGAAGGAGGGCCTGAATAAGCAAGTTGGATCGATTTTTGAATGCCATCTCTCTTGAGAGATTTAGAAGAAGAACAAGATCTGCTCTAGGAGAGGAAGAATTTCAGGAATTACCAGACCCTACTAGGTCAAGAAGGACCAACAGAAGAAGGGAATCATCACCATCTTCCCATCCACCTCCCACATCTCCATCATCCTCATCTTCATCGGGTTCATCTGAGTCTGAGGCCATTCCCAGTCCACAACCTCAGCTAGTCATAAATCAGCCATTACCACCCCCACCTCCACCAATGGATTTTTGTGCAACCAACCCATCTCCCTTGAGTTTCGCTATCTACAATGTCATGCCAAAAAACCCTGAACACTTCTATTCAAAATTCCATATCAATGATCCCAATAGAACTGTTGAGGAGCACATTACAATCTTTCAGACTAGCCTTAAAGATAGAGGGATAAACCATGAGGATGTAGCATGTAGGTTATTTCCTTATTCACTAGGGGAAGATGCATTCTATTGGTATAACCACCTGCTTGTTGGATCTATCCAACATTGGACTGAGTTAGAAGCTGGCTTTTTATAGAAGTATTGAATCCCCATTAGTTCTAATGATCTTTACCGTCAGTTCACTAATGTGAAGAGAGAGGTCAATGAGCCCATAGGGTCTTTCAACAATAGGTTTTATCGTGCCTATACTAGATTACAGGCCCCTTATGATGTTGATGAACCCACTGCCTTAGAATTCTATTACGAAGGACTTGATAGTTTGACAGCTACTTTTATGAAATGGAGTAATAACCCCCCTGAGAGTTTACTAGATGCATATGCAGAGGCTGTTAAAGTCAACACAAATATAAGGAAACATTTGTCTGGGCCTTTACCCTCATTAGGACCTGTTGCTCACCCTGGACAAGTTCCAGCTCTCAATCAAGCTTTTGTGAACCATACTCCGATCATGAACCAGGTACCTTAGTTGTCTCTGGTCCCTTACCCAGGACCTCTTGCCGGACAAGTTTCATCCACAATTAGTTATCCTTAGCAAAAGGTGAATCAACCTCTACATATCTAGCCTCAGGCTAGTTATCCTTCATAGCTGCAAAATTCTAAAGTTTTGAACCAGTCACTAAATCCCAATGCTACAGTTGGGTGTTCTCAGAATAATGCGAATCAACCTTCATACAGTAATCCTGACAAGGAAAGACTAGATGAATTGTCGGAACAAATAAAGAAACTGAATATGGAGGTAGCCTACTTACTAAATAAGAACAGTCAGTTGCAAGCTGCTCAGAGAAACATGCAGTCCAATCAGAATAGAGAAATTCCACAAGGACAACACTTTGATAGAGGTCAGTGTCAGGATAGAGGGTATAACAATGATAGAGGATACAACAACGACAGAGGATATAACCAGGATAGAGGTTACAATAATGACAAGGGATATAATAATGAAAGAAGCAGAATTATGATAAAAGACAATCATCAGGTCAGAACTTTGAGAAAGGGCGAAGTGGTGGACAAGGATTCGAGAGAAGGCAACAGTCAGGATAGAATAGGACTTGGAACACAGGTCCCAACAATGGAGGAGTTCCCACCCCATTGGATAAACCAATCAGTCAACCTGTTAATCAGTCTACTGGTCAGCCAGTTAATCAAGAGAAGCCTCCTAGTGGGGTATATCTAGCTGAGGCTACCTTATCAGGGTGGTGTAGGCTCCATAAGACTAGTCAACATTCTGAGCTAGACTGTCAATAGTTCCAAACAACAGCCTTGATTTTCCAATATGAGGTGGAAAACAATACAAGCTATCAGGAAATTGTACCCTCTATTCCCTATGATTCACCAGTGTTGGTATTAAACCATGGTCCTTTTTCGCAAAGTGAGGAAAATGTACCTGAAGAAGAATCTAACCAGTTGGAGGACGAGGCAAATCAAGTATGCAATGTAGATGAAATGACATAATTATTTGATGAGAATCCAGTGAATGATAATGGTCCCAGGGATGAAGAAGAAGCTTACATTGAAGAAGTATAGACCTTCTAGAGGCCTATCAAGAAGTATGACTTGAGGGAGTTGCCACACAGGCTGGAGGCCCCTTCACTACTTCCATTCCACCAAATAATTTCAACACGCCTCCAGACCCCAATGCTAGTAACAATCTCTCATTGCCCCCGGTTTCCAGCCAATATTTATCTCAAGGAGGACAGGCTGATGTACCAAAGGGAAGAAATGTTGATGCAGGTAAAGAAAAGATGGTGGAGTACCCGAGGGAGACCCCCACTGATTTAAATGAAGAACAATTGGCCATGTATGTTGCTGAAGAACTCCAGAAATTAAAGGTAAATCTATTTGCATTTGAGCTATTAAGATTTTCATCCATTAGGAATGCAATCTTAGGTTCTTATGATGCAAATTTCATGTCACAAGATAAATCAGTTAGCAAGAGTGTCAACAGAGTACCTAGTCCTCTGTTGGTAGGAGGACAGGATCAGTCTCATGATCAAGTCCATATGCCCCCTGGAGACACTAGGAAGGAAAGAGAAATATGAAGTTGTTCAAGTAGACACTCCCTTAACTATGTTTCAAGGGAAAACAAATACTCCCCCATTCTTGATTTCTTTCCGCGTATTTGGCAAGAATTTACATAATTGTTTGCTAGATTCAGGTGCTTCAACCAATGTTATGCCCCTTGGTGTCTGTAGAGCTATGGGTATCACCCCTACTGATTCTCAAAAGAAAGTCACACAGCTGGATAGGACTGAAGTCAATGTTGTAGAAGAGTTGAATATGATCCACATGCAGATTGCTTATGATCCTAGGATTCAACAAGTTATTAATATACAAGTGGCTGACATTCCTGACGCTTATGGCCTAATCTTGGGAAGGGACTTTACCAGGGCGTTGAATGGGTATGTTTCAACTGATCACTCCCATATGTGGCTCCCCTAGAAAGGAGTGCCAAATCCAATTAGAATTGAACGAGAACCTAGAATGAAGTATATGATTACAGAGTATCATAAAACCTCTGCTGAAATTCTAGTGTCAGAAGTAAGTATGGGTAGTTACATGCTTTTCGCTCCCCTTGAAGAACTGGATTCAGAGGAGGTCCTCATGTTGCATACAGTGTCTCACGGCCTCATGACAGAGTCTAGTGGTGTTGAAGCCCTAGTGGACCCAGTTAAGGATAATGGTGAACCAGCTGAAAGTAATGATGATCCAGAGGATAATCAACTGGCTTTGTTAGACAGTTTTCAAGAGTTCCTTAAAAAATGTATTGAAGGTCAGATTCAATTAAGAAGAAGAATGAACTTTGATGAGTTACTTTTGCCCAATTGGTGCAGGGTACATAATGCTTCACATTCAGAATTGGACTGTTGCTTATGCCAAGCCACAGTAAAACAAATACAGAAGTATACTAATCCTACTCCTGTGATCCCAATCAATGTCTAAGAAGACCACAAAGGAAAAGGAATGATGCCTTCTCAAGAGCTATCCAGTGGTAACAGTGCAAGTAAAAAGGTAGGGAACTCTGCAGCTGCTGGTTGTTAGACTTTAAGATTCGATGGCTCTAAATCAAAACAAGGAGCTGGGGCAGGATTTGAGTTAATCAGCCCAAAAGGTAAGACCGTTTTTGCTGCTCATAGACTTCAGTTTCATTGTACAAATAACGTAGCAAAATACGAAGCTTTGGTTCATGGATTTTTGATGGCCTTGAAGAAGAAGGTTAAGATCTTGCAAGTGTATGGAGACTCTGAGTTAGTAGTCAAGCAAGTTAGAAGACAGTACTCCTGCCATGACAGAAGAATGACTAACTATAGACACAGAGTATGGGACCTTATTGAAGGATTTGACGCCTTTAACATTCAACTGATTCCACGAAATAAAAACTAGACAGTTGATTCCTTGGCCCAGGTAGCCAGCACTCTGCAGCCTTTATCTCTTTCTGGGTTGAAGAAGTTTACAGTGGAACTGACCCCAGTGCCCTCAGTCCCTGATAATGTTACTAGCTTCCAGGTGTTTGAAGATGATAAGCATATTCTAGACTTTATCACAAACACAGATGTTTTTGCTTCTTAGATCATTGATGAAATTGAGCCTCAAGAGGTAGAGATAGACTTGGAAGGGGTAATCAACCTGAAGACCAACACAATCCCTAGGGGAATGGTGCAACTGGAGAGGATCTTTGATCTAGACAAGATCAGAGACTAGGATCAAGACACTAGGAAAGAATCCATTAGTGGACAATATGACAAGTATAATGTGGGATCCCAGGAGGATGTAAAAAATATTCTTATTGGCAAACTATGCACCCCAGAAGAAAGACGGGGAATCATTGATGCATTGCACAAATATCCAGATGTGATAGCCTAGATTTATGAAGACTTGAAGACTTATGATACATCAGTCATAACTCATACTATCCCTCTCAATCCAGGAGTGAAACCTTTCAGACAGAGGCAAAGGCCTATTAATGCTCTACTGGAACCTATAATACAAAAGGAAGTATAGAAACTGTTGTCTGTGAGAATCATATTTCCAGTCAGACACTCTACTTGGGTTGCAAACCTAGTTTCTGTATGGAAGAAAAATGGTGAAATTAGGTTATGTGTAGATTTCAGGAACCTGAACCGAGCATCAGAGAAAGACAATTATCCAGTGCCTTCACTGGATGAAGTACTCCAGATAGTCAACAGATCTCAGATGATGTCTTTTCTGGATGGTTACTTAGGATATAACCAGGTCATGGTGCAATATGAGGATAGACATAAGACTGCTTTCACCACTAAGTGGGGCACTTTTGCTTATAGAAGAATGCCTTTTGGCTTGATTAATGCTGGAGCTATATTCCAGAGAGCAATGGACATAGCCTTTAAAGATATAATTGGGAAATGCATAATCATCTATATGGATGACCTGATGGTATTTTCAAAGAATAGAGGTGACCATATCTCATATTTGTGCAAAGTTTTCCAGAAATGCAGAGAGTTTGGGATATCCCTCAACCCAAAGAAATGCATCTTTGGAGTAACAGAAGGTAAGTTTTTAGGGCATATTATCTCTGAAAAGGGGATTGCAATTGATCCAGAATGTATAAAGGCTATTCTCAAGATCCTACCACTTGCTAGTAAAAAAGAAATGAAGTCGTTCTTTGGCAAAATCAATTTTGTTAGGAAATTCATCACTGGGTTTGCAGAGATACTCAAGCCACTGAATGCAATGTTGAAGTAGGAGGCCAAGGTGGAATGGAATGCAAAAGCAAAAGAAGCATTCACAGAAATAAAAAGGGCTATTGCTGAAGCTCCAATTTTAGTAAGTCCTGATTATGCCAAACCATTCTACATATATTCATTTGCTTTTGGCCACTCCTGTGCTGCTATTTTAACTCAGAAATCTGACCAAGGCAATGAACACCCCATAGCATTCATGAGCACACCATTAAAGGATGCAGAACTGAGGTATCCAAATGTGGAGAAGCAGGCTTATGCCTTAGTCAGGGCAGTCAAAAAATTCAGACATTACATCCTCAAAAATAAGATCTTTGCTATAGTTCATGATCCTGTAGTCAAGCTGCTCTTGATACAGAATGAATTGGGAGAACGAAGAGCCAAGTGGGTAACTATGCTACAAGAATATGATATGGAAATTTAGCCCATGAAGCTGGTAAGAGGGCACGGGCTCACAAAAACAATGGCAGAGACAGGCCCTGATCTTACAGCTCAAGCTTATACTTTAGAGGATGTTTCTCCTGGCGAGTGGTATGATGATGTTGTTCATTATCTCCTAACTCAAAGTTGCCCTGATCATCTCAATCCAGTACAAAGAAGGGAGTTGCACTTAAAGAGTGACAGTTTCTTGTTAAAAGGGGCTGTTTTATACAAGAAAAATCATGAGGGGGTGTACTTAAGGTGCCTGGGAGGGGAAAAATCTGAAAGAATGATGTCAAAATTCCATGACAGATATGGTACAGGCCATGGGTTAGCACCATCTACAGCAAACCATATTCTTAGAGCTGGTTACTACTGGCCTACATTGTTCAAAGACACCCACAGTCATGTTAGGACATGCCATGTGTGTCAGACGGCGGCCACCAAAGAGAAGTATGCAGCGCTCCCACTTCAGTCGGTTGTCAAGGTAAAACCTTTTGCACAATGGGGAATGGAATTAATTGGCCCCATCAGTGCACCCTCCTCCGTTGGTCATAGGTATATTCTCACCATTACTGATTATTTTACACAATGGACTGAAGCTCTCACATGCAAGCAGTGTACTTCTGAGGTAGTGATTAACTTCCTTGAATCTGGTATTCTTAATTGTTTTGGATGCCCCATGTCTTTGGTTTGTGATAATGGTCTTGCATTTTCATCGTTAAAGTTTTCTAACTGGGCTTTTGATCATGGGATCACTATAAAATTTGCATCCAATTACTATCCGCAGGGTAATGGGTTGGCTGAATCCTCTAATAAGAATCTTCTGACTGTCACCCGCAAGTTATTAGGAAGGAACCCTAGAGACTGCAATACCCAACTCATATTTGCTCTTTGCGTAGATCATACAAGACATAAAGCCTCCATAGGGATGTCACCCTACCACCTAGTTTATGGATTAGAACCTGTGTTTCCCATACAATTGAAAATTCCTACCCTTCAGTTCATCAATGAATATTATGATGAGGAAGATAGACGTGAGGCAAGACTTGCTAAACTGTTGCACCTTGAAGAAAAGAGGGTTCTTGTTGATCGTGTTTTCTGCACAATAACAGCCAGGCAAAATATAATATCCTATCATTCTTGAAAGGTAAATCTCAATCGGCAAGCCTCAAGAGATAACCCTAAGGTCTCTAATGTCAGGTCTTGACAGTGCATAAACAACTCAGTAACAAAATGTGAAAATGCTAGTAATCACAATGGGACCTTACTACAAGCAAAATATTGAATCAATTTTATCAGATCTAACGATCTGATGATGCTTCAATCCTAGTTTTAACCCGATAATCAAAGAAATAGAAAAAGGATAAGGGTTTCAAAGAGATTTCTAAACTTAATACTAAACCTAAGATTAACAATGAAAGTAACCAATACTCGAAATGGACCAATCCCTCAAAAACCAATTTCTGCTTGACCAAGATAAATTTGCAATCTCATAGAAAATAGTGCAATCTTCTGAGGTGTTCAGATTTTCAAATCATGAACATTTATTCAACAACCCTATTGTAGTTGAAATGAACAAATCCTCACAATCAAACTAAGCATACTAAAATATGAAGTCCAAGCTAACTTTGCAAAGCAAGTAACAATCAGTTGGTTGCAAAAAGTATGGACTGAAGGATTGCTGCAACATTCAAGTATTGAATCACAAACATTATCGAATCCAAATCTAATCTAAACATTAACCTTCTCAAAGCAATTTTAAAGATAGAACAACAAGAACCATGCAAAAAAAAAGAAACAAGTATGGCACCAAATCACAATGTCATTTCTTGTATTCAAATTGTCAACTGTAGCAACAATTCTAGTTTTCTGTTACAATATTTTCTTGAGGGCAACTACCTGCTAACTTACTCTACTTATAACTAGCTCTGTTGTATATTCTAGTTACAAGTTCTAACCTTCTAACTATTTCTAACCCCTTACAAATGAGGCGACATTCCCAATATATAGAATTCCTAGAAATCTGTCGGCCAGGCAAGGGTTTCGCGGCAATAACTCGACACAACCACCAGGCCAAGAGAGTCTTTGAAATGGGTCAAATAGGCATTAAATGCACATCCTGTCCAAGTCGGCCTGAGATCCGTAGTGTAGTTCAAACCAATGTGTGGGAAGATAATAGGGAAGCACAAATCGCGCCGCAACCCATCATTAGTTCCCTTCCCTATTATCCGTATTCAAACCCAACACTTCACGAACTTTCAAGAACATCCCATCTAGGCCAGCTACTGGTGGCAAGGGAAAAACCCTGAGTCATCTTTCGATGGATGAATCTCGTCCCTTGAGTGCTTGACCGACCTATCCCAGTCTACCTTATACACCAAATACTTATCAATAACTGCAAGGTAGGTGGCCGCATCATCCAACTGGTGCTCAGAAATAGAGCCATCATTACTTGGTGCATAAACATCCTACCACCATTCTCTCAACTGTTCCAGGCTCAAGTACCTGGGCGCGATCTTCCTTCTTCCTGTCATGATCTCAAAAAAGGCAATGGAACCATTATAAACACCAATTAGGGTGTCATCGATTTGCTTCCTTTGTTTGTAAATCCTTTTCAACACTTTCTGCCTAATTTGCAATGCTTCAAACCACTCCCATGGTTCGACAACTCTAGAAGAAGGAAGAATTCCATCACTCACTAATTTATCTTTGGTGTATTCCATGATGGTTCTGGTTTTTTGTAGAAGGAGGTATGTGTCTTCTTTATCTTGTGCCAACACATGCTTCAACCACTTAGTTTCCCTAATGGCATCCTTCCTTGTTGACATAATATCCTTAATAGCTTCATCACGCTTGATTTGCACCCCTTTCAACCAACTCGTAGTGGCAAGGGTGGAAGATTTCATCTTTTCTAGCTCAGTTATGGTCTCCTGAGGTAGAGGATTTGTAGCAGAGGAAGAAGGATTAATGGAATGCAGGTGCTTCATTAATTCCTCCAAGCATTTCCTGAGATTTTTGTTTTCTTTCTTCAGCTCTTGCTTGGTCTTCATTCCTTCCTCAATCTACCCACAATAACTACACTGGAGCCCTCATAATCCTCAATGTCCTGCTCGACTGATGTAGGTCCTAGATTGAAAGTTTGAATATTGTAGTCCTTTCCAACCACATCATCCCTGTTTTTATCCAGAGCAGGGGTGGCAATATGAATGACCCGATCATGAGCTTCATCTCTTTCAATCCTTGAGATCACCCTAGCCTTCTTCTTACCTTTATCTTTTCCAATTCTGGCTAGTAGTGCATCCCAATTCGGTGGACTATCCTCCACAACCACCTACTTTCTCTTTATCTCCTTGTCTAGCCAATGAGGGACAGTAGACTCCAATTGCACTTCGGCTTGTTTTTCCTCTTCTTGTTGACCCTTAGGTGCCTCCTCACTCAAATTATGTTTATCAAGAGTCTCATCCCTATTCCTTTCCTCTTCGATGTGTTCCTTCTCATGTTCAAGTGATGGGATCTTTTCTCCCTCTTCTTCCCTTGGAGGAGATTCAACTGCTTCAGTTCTAACAGGAGATTCTGCATGTGCAACCATAGGGGACTGCATTATCTTTTCAACTTCTTCCTCTGCACTTTGGAGATCACCCTCATGGAATTCCTCACCCTCAGTATTTGGATGATCCTCAACATCCTCTGACTCACTAGGTTTTCCTTGAGCTTCGTGAGTGGGAGGCATATCATCATGCTGCTCCTCATGAGAATCCACCGGAGGTAGGTCAGCCTTAGGCACAATGTCCCTAGGAGGAGTCTTAAACTTCCTTCCATACACTTTGGCCTTCTCCTCTAAGCTTTCAACATTTATTACTGGTGGGGAAACTTCTTCCCCAACCTTGGAGCTAGCCTTCTCTGATAATTTGACAATTATTTTCCTCTTAGGCACAGGAGCATCAGCCTCAGGACTCTGCTCGGACTTCCTAGTCCTTGTCCTCTTCTTGGCCTTTGGCTTTCTTTATTTTTCTGCTTCCTGGGGTTCTCCTGGAACACCTTTAGACTTAAGTTTGACAGGATAATCTAGCTTGCCTTTGCCCTTCAGATCCTGTTCGATGGATTCTTCAGAGGTGGAGTGGGAATCTAAATCTCACATCAGGTTGTAGGTGCATTTCACTCCCTTATTCTCCAATTCCCATATCGTATGTTTGAGCCACATCCTAGTAAATTTGATGACTGGATCCATCAATTGTTTCAGTTCTGTCTTCTCCTCTTCCAACAAATCCATATCACCAATTGGTTTGTCCGTTACCGCTTCATAGGCATGATCCTGGATCAAGTTCCCATCGTCCTCCAATTGATCAGGAACTGCCTTCACATTATACAGTCGAACTGAGTCAACTAGAAGCTGGGAGAATTTCTTCTTTCTGACCTCATATTCATCACTACAGTTGGCCTAGTAGTCATCCAAATTTACCTTATGGCTATATTCTCTACTGGTCTTCTTTTGAGCCCCCCCTGTGATGTCAAATTTGGATCTCTTGGAGTGGAAAGACAGGTGAAGAGTACTCATTTCTTCTTCTGAAGCTTGGGCAGAACCAATGGAAGGACATACCTCTCCAGTGCCAATCCTCAAGGGAAAATCTCCACCAAATCTAGTCTTATGCTTGTCCTTCTTGACAATGGAATCAAAGTCACAAATCTGCCTGGTGACTTCCAACAATATGATGTGATCAGTGGGGTACCTTGGAAGTCTGTATGGGGCCCTTTGGCAGCCATCAATCCAAATGTAGGAGAAAGTTGGAAACTGGATGAACCACGCTCCGTACTTCTTGATGAGTTCCTTTGATTGATCTGAAATTATAACATGCTCTGCTTCCTGAAGCATTCTGGTAATATGCATGGTAAATGCATCATTTTCCCTCCTATAGTCAGAGTTTCCTAAATACAACTGAGGGTAAACTTCATAGATAATATCCTATCTGAAAATTCCCTTTGTATCCAATCCTCTGTAGGGATGGAACCTAGCAAGTGCATAGACCAAATATGAGTTCATTGTGAAGGTCCTTGTCTACAACACATTAGACAACTGCTTGTGAATTACTTGGCTAATGACCCCTGCCCAATGGTAGTCAATTTTCTCTTGTTCCATCCTTATAATCACATGGCACATCCAATTCTCAAATGTACTAGCACTCTTCAATCCAACCAACCTGCTAAGAAAGGTGATGGCATCATAGTACTCCTTGAATTTTGCTCTGAACAGTTGCTTAGGCAACTTGGAATAGTGTGAATTAGGCTTCTCCATCCAGGAATTGATTAGCTATTGTGACTTCATAGTCTGGTCATCATAGAACTCTTGAGTCACCTAAATGGTGAATCCCACCACATGAGATCTGTCTGGCATATGAAATTTTTGGGCAATGGAGACCGGGTTGAGATTTGCAACAACTCTCCCTTGAGGACCAATTATGCTCTGTGTGTCCTGATCATAGTGCCTTGCACAGTCTAGGACCAACTCATAGCATTGCACTGTAGAAGGGAAACCAGCTACAAGGGACACGCCCGATTCTTTCATTCTTCTAGTCACCAAAGGAGGATCCTCAGCCACCATTCTTTCTTTAAAATCTTCATAGTCCCAGAGGCCAACATTCATATCAATGACTTCTGACTAGACAAAAGTGATCTTACTCTCAGGGACCTTGCTCTTAATGTCCAACTTAATCCTCTCTGCATCAGAAAATGAGGAACCAGCTGCTGCTTTGCTTGATTCAGTCTGCACTCAACATGAAAATCACAGTAAAAACCAGGAAAGAGCCATGTTAATTCATCAAAACACCATTAGAATGCATCTCATATAGTCAAGGTGTTATTAAAATTCATATAAAATGACCACAACAAATTTCGGGTTTCAAGACCATCCGTGGAATCTGAGCCAGAGAGGAATTTTGAGAAATTCTAGACCGATCGAATTCCAACGGAAAAACCAAGAAACACTTACTTAACCATCAAACCTGATCATTTTTAATCAATAAATCACATGGGAGATCCAAATATGGCATGAAATAATCATCAAATGCATCATAAATTGTAAACAAATCCAATTATTTCATACTCCTTTATATTTCACCAAATTTATGGGAAATCCATGAGGGACGAATTTTCACGAAGAACGAGCTTGATAGGAGACTTCGAAAAATCAGGGAAACGACGGATTTTAGAGAAATCCAGACTCGACGGAAATCTGCGGAATATACAAAATTCTAAACCAATGGAGATTCCTGGAACGCAGGTTTCGACAAGAGTTAATCATTTTGTCTTGGCGACTCCCAAGAGTCTCACCGAAGGAAGTCACTAGGATAGGTTTCGCTAAGACTTAGTGGTTTCGGTGTAACATACTGGCGACTAGGGGGAAGTATCATTGAAGCAAATGCATGTATTTCAGCCAAACAAATTTCATTCAGAAAGAGGTCACGTCGAATGGGGCTCGTCTTGCCGAAAGCGAATATTAAAGTCACGTCGATGAGAGATTTTCTTCGGTATAAAGTCACAGCGAATCGCCCTTGTCTCACTGACTATCAGAGTTTAAGTTATCACTTCGGCCAAACCAAAATTTATCTATATGATGTCTTAGTGAACTTACAGATTCTTGCTAAATGTCAATGAGGAACATCTCGATGTGACCAGCAGGTAGTCGAGGTAAGGTTTCAGCGACTTCTCTTGGTCTCGCTAACTAGTGATAGAACATGGGAGACCTTCGGTGTGAGAAAGATACAGTCACAACAAATATATGGACTTAGGAGGGCCTTCGGTGAAGTGTTTGAGTTCAGCTAGAGGTCCCAGCGACTATGTTATGTCTCGCTGATGAAGAGTTCCATCGGCATAACCTCCTGCCGACATTAAGAAGTCACCCTGACAGAAGATTAGGGATTGCCAAGAGAAAAGTTTCACTATGAAGTCCTGGCAATCATTAGGAGTCTTGCCGAAAGAAAATATTTTGGCGAGAGTAGGGAGGCGGTAAGGTCTCAGTGAAGCATGAATGTCTCCCCGACAAAAGGTCACTCGACAAGAGCAGGATACGTTCGGCAAAAGGTCTCGCCGAAAGGGGGAGGTCTCAGCGAACTTACGGAAGATCGGCAAGACAAAAGGAGCCCACTATGAGCTCCTGCCGACTTGGGCTTGTCTTGCCGAATGTCAATGAGGAACAAGCATTTCGATGAGACATCTTCTCACAAGGTGAGGTCTCGACGAAAGCAAAGGTTTCACCGACTGATATGCACACAATATTTCATCGGTGTAAAAATGATAGTGTCACGACGATCGAACATGAACCTAGGAAGACCACTTCGGCATACCTCAAGGTGGTCGATATGATATCTTAACGATCTCAAATGGTCACAGCAAAGGGAGTCCAGAAGTGATGGAGAGTCCTGATTTCATCCAGACACTGAACCAACTATGGATTTCAAAAAGTTTAACTTAGGGCAAGTCGGGGACGGACCTTTCATGAATTTTCTTTGCATTCTAGGTTAATCTTAAGACGAAATCACCTGATATGGCACTGCGCTAGGTCTGAACCCTATTCATTTTCCATTAGCACATAGGAAAGCTCAAAATTTAGTTGTTTCCACTATTGAGTCATCACTAGGGTTTACTAATTACTCTCAAGCAAGATTCATTAAAATGCAAATGGACACATGAACTCAAAAATTGCCTAGGAGATGATAAAGGATGCAATACTGAACAACCCTAGCACGGAATAAACAAATACATAGGAATTCAAATCCCAAAAGCCCTCACAATACCTATGTGCCATTCATAATTCAATTCAAAGCAGAGCAATCAGACACATACCATTACAAAGCAGGAATTGATCTCAGAAGTAGTAAACACGAAGCTCAATGGGGGCCTACAACGAACAGACGTAGGAAGGCACAAGAAACCATCACAGTTTTCCCAAATAGCCCAAAGTGAAGCCAACAGTTCAAAGAACAAACTCTAAGGACACAGTTCTTGACTCAAACAATGACAAATAGTGAACATAATGGCACAAAAGATCTCAGAAATTGAGTAAAATCTAGCCTTCAAAGCACGTACGAAGCCATTAATACAATCGATAAGACAACCAAAGAAGGGATTTAGGATTCGACAATAGGGTAGAATCCAGGAAAATATTTCTCATGCAAAAATCCGCGAAGACCAAATATTCCCGAGCAACAAGGTCCAACCGAAATCCAAGCAGGATCCGGGAAAATCCGACTAGGGCGAAAAATCCCGAATCTGAGCAAAAGCCCAAAATTAATCAAAACTTAAGATTTTCAATGAATAACTTGTGGGAAACACTTAGGCAATCAAAATATACATTTAAGCACATGCCTAAGTAAGAAAAAACCTCAAAAAGAAAGGGCCAAAACACCAAAACCGAAGCGAAAGAGGGTCCCTGCTTACTGCGGGGCGTGTGTGCGAAAAATTGCACAACAAAAGGGAACCACTCTTTGTGCTTTTTCAATTCATGGATCAAGGATATGGCTTCTATATTCAAGAGCATCTTATCATATGCCATCTATTTACTCTATATTATCTTCTTTTAAGCCTTGTACTATGTATCCTATTTTAATGGGAAATAATACATATATAAGTGTACTTGGGAAGGGGTCTATTTCTTTTAGGGAGGGCCCTTTCAATGATATTTTATGCGTACCTCATTTGGTGAACAATCTTCTTTCCATATATCAGATTACACATGGTGGTGATAGAAGGACTATGGAGTTCACTCTTGATTTAGTTATCATTAGAGAATTGGAGAGTAGATAAATTCTTTCTACTAGGATAGTTGATCATTCATCTTAGTTATACGCCTTTGCAAATTTTTCTTCTGATGATGGCATTGTTCCTTCAGTTGTTGATCACACTTCTAGTGTGGACCATGATACAAAGGAGACATTTGGCTTCTTGAACTTGGGAGTTCTCACATTGGATCCCATTCTTGAGCCTTGCATTTTATCTCCTCCATCTTTTGTTGCATTTGATGATGCTCTTGTTGGCATAGTTGTGGCCTCTTATGATTCGGTGCAACAAAATTTACATCATTTTCTAGCTACTTCTACTTGGGATGCATAATTGACAAGAATTGCTTGTTTGTTTTTTGAGTCCCACATTTCATATTTGGGAGACACCATTGATTGCATACATCTTCTCTTTGATGGATATAATCATTCTTCAGTTTTTGTGAGGGAATACTTTGACCCTCTTGTTCATTCTACATGATCATTTCTTGCAGTTTGACATGAGTGTGGATACTTTTGGAAAAATTTTGGAGGAGGCCTCTTTATCTTCAAAGGAGGCATCTTTATCTTTGGAGGGTGTTTTACATCCATCTCTTGGAGATTTTGGATTGACATCTTCAATTATGTGGCCTAGAATTCCTATTTGGAGTATGTTAGTTTTTGACATTGACATAGAGACACTTGAGCATAGTTCAAAGACATCACATATCATTCTTCTTCCCACATCTTCTTTTTAGGAATGGGAAGACATCATGCATATCATCCCAGTTTTGTTTCTTCCTAAGGGGAGGAATGTTGTTTGGCGTGATTGGATCATCTTCAACATTCAATGTCAAACTTCTACTTACAAGAGACTCACCATTGATGGGGAGGTTGTGTGGTCTCTCTTCTTCTCTCTTATGGGGGGTTTGTTTTCCTCGCATGGGGTTTTGTCCCTCTCATGCATCATTGAGAGCATTTTGTATTTCATCTGTCTTTTGGGGAGGAGTTTTGTCCCACTTGGTTTTCTCCTTTTCTCCATTTGTGAGAGATTGCATTACATATGTACATGGGGACCTAAC
>VDFB02045111.1:0-44342 GCA_007258455.2 Sequoia sempervirens
TAATCTCAAACTATGTTGAAAATTGAGACATCAAATCTAAAATCATACTTTTACCATTTGCGGTGAACAACATATCATCTATGTACAAAACTAATATGACAATGCAATAGTTATCATATTTTTAATACACAAAATGGTTAGATTTATATCTCATAAATACCAAAGACAACACACATGTGCCAATTTTTTAGTACTACATCCTAGGAGATTGCTTAAGACCATACAAAGAAATTTTTAACTTGCATACTAGATGTTCTTTACCTTTAACCATAGAATACTCTAGATATGACATACATACATATTCCTCTAAATCACTATGAAGGAAAGTTGTCTTCACATCCATCAATTCTACTTTTAGATCATACACTAATGCAAGTAATAAAAAAAATCTAATAGATGTCAACTTTGCAATAGGAGAGAATATCTTACTATAGTCAATTCCCTCCACCTGAGAATAGCCCTTAGTGACCAACTTTTCCTTATGATCTTCAACACTTCCATCATGACCATATTTATTCTTGACCACTCATTACAACCAATAAGTTTCTATCCTTCAAGCAAGGGTTTTAGATCCCAAGTATCATTCTTCTTTAATGCAACAATCTCTTCATCCATGGATTTCATCAAATAATCTACATATCAGTCATACCTGTAGCCTCTCTAATAGTCCTAGGCTCATCAGTGTTAGAAATCAAAGCAAGTATGAAACTAGAATCTAACAAATAATAACCAAACCTTTCAAGTGAATATCAAAACCTATCCAGTCAAGTCACTATCTATCGTAGGTCACCTCCTCAGTTGTTGAGGTTGATGTTTTTTTTCTTCTTCTTTAAAAATTTCAAAGTTGTTATGGGCAGGTGCATGGAGATGGGTAGCCAATTTGTGGCCACTTTCAAAAAAAAGTTTTGAAAAGTCATAACATGAGCATGTTATAACATGCTTGCGTTATGGCTTGGTGTGCTGACCCCGAGGCTCAGCCACAACAAGCCCATAATGCAAGTGTGTTATAACATGCTCACGTTATGACATGTTAAAAGCAAAAAAAAATGAAACTCATTCATTCTTCATTTCGACTATGTTTTTTGTTGTGCCCACGACCAAAACCCCCATTTTTCACGCTCACATTCTAGGAGGAGGTATTGAACAAAAATCTTCACCAACGGTTGCTATTTCTTCATAAGGATGGCACCACGACGACAAGGAGGTGTGAGAGGTAAGGATTGTTTTCTTTTTGTTTTGAATTTGTTAGTTTTAGGTTTTATTTGATATATATATTTTTTAAATTTGTGGGAGATGCAAATCAACCTGCAAACCCTCAAAATCCTCAATAAGAAGAGCAATCAAATCCTCAAGAACAAAATCTTCAACAAAAAAATCAACCTCAACAACAACCTCCTCCACCAATCACTCAACACCCTCCTATCACTCAACAAAATTTAATGAGTGAAATTGAAAACAACAAAAAAAAAATTAAGGATTTAATTAGTAGGTTTTAGAGTGATCCAAATGGTTCAACCGCAAAAAGAATGACCCTAGCAAGTTCATTGAAAGATATGTTAAAAAATGTAGATTCAATTAGAAAACAAATAACTGGATGGCAAGATAGGAGGTAGGTGGCTAGGGATAATTATGAGGATAAACTATCATATAAAGATGTAAAGGATTTAAAAATTACAAAAGGTGATTTGTGCTCATTGACCCATGTACAAATCAAAATATCACCCTCAATACGAAGATTTTTTTAATTAATTGGTGCCACCACTAACAGATTAGGAACTATTTTTATGATAGGTGGTACATGGTCTTTGATTACCCACCGTGAAAAAATTGTGAAGTCCTGCAGTATTTTCTTAGGAAGCTATACAATGAGTTCATATTGAACAAATCCAGAGTATTTACGATGTGAGGACTTTCTAGGGGAGAGCGGGGGTCAGCTCGGGATAGACCCTAGGTGATGCATGCAGGCGGTTCTACATGGCAAGGGGCGACTCTCATGAAGACCACCTTAGTCTGGTAATATGCGCTGCCATAAAGGAGGTGCTAACGTGAGACATTACCCGAGGGGAATCAACACTTTGACCCGAGTGTCATCCATCATACTTAGCCTATTCTGAAATGCCATCCGGGGGTCTTGGTGGTGGCCTTTGAATACATATTATTGTCAATCTTGGCGATGGCGTTCATGGCATTTATTGACACTTTCAGGGAGGCTACTACGAGTCCATAATGCGACTATGGAGATGGAAGGCGGTATAGGGCATCTGACGGTGATGAATTCAGGTAAAAAGTTAGCATGTTCATTGAATTTTAATTTATTAAATTTTTGATTTTGAAATGCAAGATTAACTAAATTAGTTTATGATTTTAATAAATTGTAGAGTCACAGGTGTTGAGACTAGATACAGGCCCTACTGCCTTATTACCTTGAGTACACTATTGGTGGGGTATGTCATAACTAGTAAAAATTATAAATTTATTACATATTAATAGCATTGTTTTATGAATGGTACTTTAATATGGAATTTTTTGTGAATCATTAGAATAGGTAATGTTAGGGTTTCAGGACACCTCCAGGAACATATCGGATTTACAAACCTACATTGTAGTTAATAGAATAAATGGTTAGCTTCGTGATTGTACTTAATAGATTTATTAGCCAGGGTTTACTGTTCATGGTATTTGGGTTATTGTTGCGTTGCACATCGGTCAAACTTAAAGGAATTACTTCACATTCCACTTAACTAATAACTAGATGTTGATAGATGAATTCAGCTGCAAATATAGTTGTTTTAGAAGTCATCATGATAAATAGGTCAAGGAGTAGCTTCGGTACACATTTTCTTGGCATTCCATGAGACCACTTTTTACTGCTCGGCATCTTTTCAAACAGTTCACTGCCTTGTCTATGTTATGGATGCTTAGAAGGAATATATGAAAGAATAATAGTAAGCAATAGCATAGACAAGGCAATGAGTTTTTTGAAAAATTTCCTCAAAGAAATGCGGTCTTATGGTGATGTCCATCACCATGAGACCCAATTTCTTTGACACACTTTTTCAAATAGCTCACCACGTTTTCTATGCTACCACGCTTACATGCATATCCCTACCGGGTTTTGTCGAAGTGGTTGTACCACTGATATGGAAAGCTTTAAAAAGGCGCTTTCCAAAAAAATGATGCAATGTAGGGCAGTCAAATAACTTAACTTCATCATTCAAAAGGATTCAATCCACTTTTCAACTCAAAAACTCAATTCTTTCTTTGTTTACAAACTTCTACCTAGTCTTCCTACTAGGTCAGCCAACCCACTTTTCTTATCAAAAATTTCAATTTTCTCAAACAACCTTATCAAAAAATCCCCAAATCAAGCACCCATCATGGCCTACTTTCACATATCAAAAAATCAATACCAATTCCTTTGGGTCAGTGATATTTTATTAGTTTTCTCCTTCAATCTCTCCAACAACAACTTACATCGATGAATCATATCATTTTTAAACATTTCCCAACTGTTCCAAATTCCTACAATGACTCAATAACCTCTACAACTAATTTTACCCTTGGCATTCCATGCCTTTACACCTTTTTTGCATTTTTACAACATTTGAAATTGACATCTTTGTCAATATTTTGCAATTTTTCACTTTATGCCTAAATTAACTAACTAAGACTATTACAACCTCCAAAATGGCTATTTAAGCCTTATTACATCATCAAAACACCTTAACCAATTCAAACTCCTCAATTTTCCTCATGGAGGCATGTGCTTGCAAAGGTGCACCTGCACGACAAACTATGGATGCTTGGAAAAAATCTATCAAAGCATAATAGTAAGCAATAGCATAGACAAGGCAGTTAATAGTTTGAAAAAATGCCTCGAAGAAATGTGGTCTCATGGTGATGGAATAGACCATATTTCTTTGAGGAATTTCTTCAAACAACTCACCATCTTTTCTATGATACCACATTTTCCATACATGTGTACCAAAGCATTTTATCAAACTACTCACTTCCTTGCTGCTATGGCTAAAAGCCTAAAATAGGTGCTTTCTAACAAACTATGGATTCTTGAAAAAATAGCTATCAAAGAATAATAGTAAGAAATAATACCATAGAGAAGGCAATGAACTTTCTGAAAAAATTCCTAAAAGAAATGCGGTCTTATGGTTATGGAATGCCATGACATGCATTTTTTTGTACTGGAATTCCATCACCATGAGACCCCATTTCTTTGAGGCATTTTTTCATACAATTCACTACCTTCTCTATGCCACCACAACTATCGTACATGTCTACAAAATCATTTGATCAAACGGTTCACCGACTTGCTGCTATGGGTAAAATCCTAAAAGTACGTCCTTTCGAACAAGATATGGATAGGGAAAATAGTAAGCATGATAATTAGAAATATATAGTTTAATAAGTACTCAAAATTTTGTTCATTATCTCATACACTATAAGTCATGACGTGGATCACTATTGTAGTTTTTATAATTGAAATTATTGTTGTTTTATTTTCAAATGTTGCAAACTGAAACACCTTTGATGTGATGAGGGAAATGGAGATCAGTGTTTCATCTGATATACAATCCTCGATGGCTCTGATAGGGGAGGTATGAGGCAAATTAGTAAATTTCAATTTACATTCGTTGTTATAGATATTAGTGAAAAATAAAACCATTATTGATTTGTATTTTAATTTCTATTTGGATGATTTATACAGGGCTTGAGCTCACCTCAGCATGGGCGTGTGAATATTTCTCTCATGGAGAGTGATCATGAGATGGCGGTAAGTGATTATTTTGTTAAATATATCATTTTTTATAATGTAATTTCTATATATTAATGTCTTTACTTCTTGTTGTAATAGTTAAAACTTCACCATGAACTAAACACTAGGAGGAGTAACAAGAGCACTCCTCGAGTGCACCACAGACTAGTGACAAACCTACCGCCATCTGATTGACAAGCAAAGGGAAATAATTTATTTCCAGAGCATGGAGACGAATGACTTTTGATTCTAGAGCCCTTTGTTGTATGCCTACATGGCAATTTTGTACATATTTTGTATTGGATATATTTGACATTGTATGCCTATATGGCATTCTTGTAAGCCTATATGGCTATTTTGTACCTATATTTCATACTTATATTGGCATATATTACATGGCTATTTGGTTAATACAAATCTTTTTTATCGATGGTGTCCATATTTACATTGTAAATTGATGGTTCAATAGATATGAGTTACGCGTATTCAAGTGTATACTTTACAACTTACATGTATACTTTGTGACTTACGTGTGTTCCAATGTATAGTTTGTGACTTACGTGTTTTCATGCGTATACCTTGTATTTGTGCATATACTTTGTATTAATTTGTGTATACTATGTATTTGTGTGTATACTTCAAGGCTTGCGTGTTTTTGAGTACTTGTGCTTCCTTTATTCATATGTACATGCTTGACTTATTCACATGTATACTTATTAATTAGTTAGTGCTACAATTGATCATTGTTGTACTTCATGGTTTGTCTTGAATATTAATTGATTGATGGTAAACTTTATCTAAAAGCAAAAAAACATGTTTTCAATTGGTATTCCATGAAATGATTCATAAAAAGATTCCAATATATTTAATCCTTTGATTGGAACAACTCAATTAAGCAAAGGATACATAATCTTCACAACACTTGCAAAACATAATATTGAAAGTAGATGAAGTAGTTAACTTCTTGACACATTATCATACAAACATTTATCTTCAATAGTCTTTAAACATTTTCATAGCATAATCCTGATAGTGAAAAATGAATTATTATGTTCTTGATGTGTCACCATATAAACACATCAAAAGATTTATATGTCAATTTTTTGCAATATTATTTCTTGTATACGAAATGGACTCAGGAGAAAGAAAGTTATAATTTATAATACAAATAAGAAATGGATTCAACGCTGTCCTAGAACCCTGAATAGGCCTATTTAACAAAGCAACACACTCTCAATCACTCTTCCAATTGCAAAACTTGGGCAACATTTACAAGTTTACAAATCCATAAAATCCATAATTTTTAGGGTGTGATTGGCTCTCTAACCCCACTATCCTCTAAACACTCACTTTTCTCAAATTTCACTTATTGAAAACCCCATATCCAGACATCATACAACCTCAAAACCTCTTCCAACACTCTTCATTCTACCTGCACAAACTTAATTGACCACCAAATTATGTTTCCCCTTGACTTTACCCAATTTTACTCCCTCAAACCTCTCTTTTCCATTCAAAACCCCTCTATTCCCAATTAGGGAATCATGGCATAACATACTTTTGAGCTCCATTGTCCTTGTAGACTATTTGAACACATCAAACTCCACAACTTCACCCTATTTCCAATCTATTCTAACTTATTCTCAATCAATTTCTTCTTTTCACCTCATCTAGCCTTGCCTTTTAAGGCCTAAATTCTGAATTTTGAATAGGGGTAGCATTAGTAATCTCTTCCAATTCATTTACCAATGCTATTTTCTTATTCGTACTTACATAATTGACTCAAATGACCCCACACTAACTCAAAACTAAAAGAAAGATTACAAAATGGCCTATCATGGCCTTATTTGACATTATAATGACTAAAACCACTAAACTAGACCTTCTTCATCAAATTAAAGAACAAGGTGTTGTACACCAATGATCATACAATTTTTTTGTGGAATACTCACACTTCTCAACCATCGTGTGTATGTTTCTCTTTTCCATTGTTTTGCATGCCATCATAAGGGATCAAGATGGTTGAACGTAGCTCAGATCAATTCTGCATGTTTGGGTGTGAAAGAGGACCATGCCTAGCATAAACCTATCTATTGGGATGCATTGGAGCAGTTTGTTCAGTCGCACGAATTGCAAAATGAAAGTTGCAACACTTTGCAATTCTACACTACTTCCATTTGACACTTTTTCCATCAAGTGAAAACTAGACACCATAGAAAATGACTCTGAGATAAGAAAAATTGAGAGAGGTTATTGTAGAGGGGCCCAATGCAATCCCATAGGCTCAGACAGAGAGTTTGTAAGCGCCATGGTTTCTGAGTAATAGCCCATCAAAGTTTGCTTCCTTTTTGCACTTTAGACCCTTAAGGGATTGATTCGATTGAATGTAGCTCAGAGCGATTCCATGTGTTTGGGTGCAAAATAGGACCATTCCTACCATAAAAATACCTATTCAGATGCATTGGAATAGTTTGTTTAGTCACACAAGTTGCAGAATGAAATTTGCACCACTTTGCAACTTTGCACTACTTCCATTTGACATTTTTTCCATCAAGTGAGAATCCTCCGCCACAAGAAAATCACTCCAAGATAGCAAAAATTGATAGAGGATTTGTAGAGGGTCGCAATGTGATCTTGTAGGATTAGACGAGAAGTTTCTAAGCGTCATGGTGTCCGTGTAACAACATGTTGAAGTTTGTAGCCATTTTGCACTTTGGACTCTTAAGAGATCGATATGGTTGAAAGTAGCTCAAAGTGATTCCACTTGTTTGGGTACAAAATAGGACTATGCCTAGTGTAAACATACCTATTTAAATGTGTTGGAATAGTTTGTTTGGTCACATGAGTTGCGGAACGAAAGTTGCACCACTTTGCACTACTTGCATTTGACACTTTTTCCATCAAGTGAAAATCCGTTGCCACGGGAAAACCACCCCAAGATAGCCAAAACCAAGAGAGGTTTTTTTAGAGGGGCCCAACATGATCTTGTAGGATCAGATGAGAAGTTTCTAAGCATCATGATATCTGAGTAACATGCTGAAGTTTGTAACCATTTTACACTTTGGACTCTTAAGGGATTGATCTGGTTGAATGTAGCTCAGAGTGATTTCGTGTGTTTGGGTGCAAAAGAGGACCATTCCTATTATAAACATACCTATTTAGATGCGTTGGAACAGTCTGTTTGGTCACATGAGTTGCAGAACAAAAGTTGCACCACTTTGCAACTTAGCACTGCTTGCATTTGACACTTTTTCCATCAAGTGAAAATCCACCGCCATGGGAAAACCACTTCGAGATAGAAAAACCAAGAGAGGTTTTTGTAGAGGGGCACAACACGATCCTGTAGGATTAGATGAGAAATTTCTAAGTGTCAAGGTATCCGAGTAACAACATATTGAAGTTTTTAGGCATTTTGCACTTTGGACTCTTAAGGGATCAATTTGGTTGAATGTAGCTCAGAGCGATTCCGCATGTTTGAGTGCAAAAGAGGACCATTCCTAGTGTAAAAATACCTATTTAGACATGTTGGAATAGTCCATTTGGTCACACAAATTACAGAATGAAAGTTGCACCACTTTGCAACTTTGCATTGCTTGCATTTGACATTTTTTCCATCAAGTGAAAATCTGTTGCCATAGGAAAACCACTTCGAGATAGAAAAAACTGAGAGATATTTTTATAGAGGGGACCAAAATTATCCTATAGGATTAGACACAAAGTTTCTAAGTATCACAATATCCAAGTAACAACATGCTAAAGTTTGCAGCCATTTTGCACTTTGGACTCTTAAGGGATCGATCCGATTGAACGTAGCTCAGAGCGATTTTGCATGTTTGGGTGTGAAAGAGGATTATTCCTAGCATAAACATACCTATTTAGATGCATTGGAATAGTCTGTTTGGTCATATAAGTTGCAGAATAAAAGTTACACCACTTTGCAACTTTGCACTACTTGCATTTGACACTTTTTCCATCAAGTGAAAATCTGTCGCCACAGGAAAACCACTCCGAGCTAGCCAAAACCAAGAGAGGTTTTTGTAGAGGGGCCCAATGTGATATCGTAGGATTAGACGAATATTTTGTAAGCATCATGTTTTTTGAGTAATATCCCGTCAAATATTGTTGCCCTTTTGCACTTTGGTCATTTTTTATGCACATGTTTCAAGATAGTCACTAATGATTTTGATGTATGTGTTGTAACTCAATAATGGCTATCTAGATCAGTCATTTCTTTTGTGAATTCATTTGAGAAGTTTGTGAGAAAATATCTAAAACTAGGGTTTGTTGACCTACTAGACAAGACAAAGTGAAGGGTTAAAATTGAAGAGATAGGGAGTTGTTGGTTGAAACTTTATTTGAAACTCATTCATTTGAGGTTTTGTGAAGATTGACACCCCTTGCTTACTGATTCAAGAGCATCTACTAGGATCCACAAACCATCAGGGTACTTCTGACCCAAACTTAACAAGAGAAGATCAAATTAAAGAAACACCATTCATTTGCTCAACTTTCATGAAAAATTCACTTATCCATTCACCAAAATCCCACTTTTCCCATTACAAACTATAAGGAAACCAACAAGCCAAGAACTTCATTAGTATTCCATGTCATTATCAGATTCAACTAATTACTCATCATTTCAACTTGTTTCAATGAGGGAATAAGACTATAAACCATTGAGTCTGCTTCAAACCATTCACTAGAAATCCAAGACACTGTAAACAACATGTTCTTGACTAAAATAAATTAGATACATGCTTACAAACCACTGGCCATCATACTTTCCATTAACTTGCAGTCAAAAACACCATTTTGCACCAAAAATCCACCTTACTCAAAACATAAAATCTTCAAGATTAAAGTTTTCACCTTTACCAAACCATAGATACATCTTTAAATATGTTATCTTGGTAGTTTCAATACACATTCAAACTTTGAAAACTCTATTTACTCATATTACCAATTTTAGCAATCAAAACATCATTTTACACATTGTGTAAACCTTGCTCAAAAGACTCAAAACACCAAGTTAGTTTCCTAGATCATATCCAAGAATTGAGACATGTTTTCCAACACCTTTCAGACAAGTTTCAATCATAAAGAATCATTCAAATCACTGTTTACATTTTCCCATTTTAGCTATCAAGGAAACAAATTGCAAGTAGGTTTCCAAACCTTGAATCGGGTGTAAATTCTTATTGAGATCCTTTCAAACTTGGACTAGAAGCTTTTTAGCAACCCATTTTGGCTAATATTAGCATATCCAAAAATTAGATATACCTGTTTTGGAAAATATGTGTATACCAATAGCCTACCCATTGGAAAATGCTTCAAATTAGCCCAAATTTACAAAGGGGCTACCAATGAATCAACTCCAAACCCCATATGAATTCAAAAATTATTTTATCATGTGTCCAAACTTAGGATTCACCAACATTTAGGGGCTTAAAGGCCCAATTAAACACCCAACAATAGAAACCTTGTTTTTAGGGTTAAACCATGCAAAAAGAATGAGGGTTTGATAGAAAAAACCATTGCAAATAATAAAAATCTTAGCCACTACTCCAAAAATGTTTAGATATGTCTTAATATGCATTATAAACCTCCTTCCATCCTTGAACATTTTGTTTTCCTCAAAACACCACTTGGAGCCACACTTTTCACTTGGAAATTCATCATAAAACCTTGTAGCAACAACTCCACCTTTTTTTCTTGAATTCCCCTACACAAATAAACACACACACCTAAAAAATCCTAATACTAACCTACTCCACTGATATAAACTATCAAATTTGGTGGATTAGTCATTATTGGTTATCTAGACTCTCAAAACCCCAATCTTGAGGGTTTACAAACCGAGTTGAGAAAAATTAGTTCATACTAATGATAAACTCAATGGAAACCCTCCTAAATAGATTCAAATGAAAGATACTTCACTATTATACCTTAAATAATAATATTCAAGGCCTTAAACTACTATACATGCCCTACAAGTTAATGAACAATTGGAAAAACTCAGAAAATCACTAAAATAGGGACTTTATTGATTGTAAATATTCAAGAATAAAAAAGATCTCTATTTTGCTCGACCTTACATGATTTATATAGATTTTTCCCAACTAATAACTTCCTTTTCAACTTCCTTCATCGATCTATCCCTCTAATTTCCCACAAAAAGACTTGTCAACTTATGATTTTTCTGCCTTTTCTTGCATTTTTGACAGTTTTTACAACTTTTGCACTTTTAGCATTTTTTTTTTTGCAAATTCAATTGCCTCATCTCCTAGTGACCTAATAAACATTAAAATAAATTAAAATAGGTCTTCACATGACCTTTTACATACATTTTACATTTGAAAATTCAATTTTTAATTTTTTTTTCTTTTTGTAGGCATTTTGCAAGCAAGGTGCTCCTGCCCCACTTACATATTCAAATTGAAAAACACCTAATTGCAATACATCATAGAAGTTCATTATGAGGTTAAATTCAATTGAGTAACTTGATATTCCTTCACTAAGCTTCACATGCTCTTTTATAATGGCTTCAAATTAGAATTGAGATTTTTCAAGATCATCAAAATAAGGATGTTGCATTGCATTTTTGGCTGAGATTCTCTTTGATGGCTCAAAAATCAACATTTTCTGCAATTAGATACCAATCAAGTTTTAGTAGTTTATTTACAAATATGCAAAGTAAAAGAGAAAAAAAGAGCATCCAAAATGGAAATGAAATGAAAATAGATGGAAGGCACTTACAGATAGGCATGCGAGTCTCTCAAATTAGTCACTCCTGGTCATACATCTTCAATAGGAGTTCCAAGATACCTATTGCACACATATCTCATGAATAGAGTAATTTGAAATTTGAGATGCTCTTATAATTTATACATCATAGCTTCTCATGATAAGGTTAACTTCTTGAATGAATAACTTAAAATTCCCTCACCAAGATTTGCATAGTGCACTTCTGTAATGGCTTAAAATCATGATTGAGATTTGTCAAGATCATCAAAATAAGGATGTTGCATTTCTTTTCTGGCTAAAATTCTCTTGGATGGCTCATAAATCTACAAGTTTTTCAAGGGGACACCAATCAATTTGTAGTAGGTTACTTACAAATAGGCAAAGTAAAAGAAGATAATAGAATTGCCATCAAACAAATTAATGTGCACACAAGTATAAATTAATAAAAATCGATGTGCATACCTACAAATTAATCCAATGAACCATCTAGGTCTACTCTACTCTTCATTGTGTCAAGTATGGCCTCGTGGTCAAACTCGCGGACCTTCCACAAGACATTGTTCAAAGGTCTACCCCCATATTTGGTGAAACAAACATTGGATGCCACGACAAGGTTCAAGTAATGAAGAGTCTTATGATGCATGTCAAAGTCCTGAAACAACCAATGTTTAACACTCTTATGTGGATACCTTCTAAGTAACGTTCTAGTAATAACAACCGAGCCTGTAGGGTATTTGATGTTTTCTCCATCTATAATTGGGGCCCCCAATTTCTTTTTGGCCTCAACAAAATGACACAAGTAATAGTCTATTTCCTCTTCGTTGTCTTCATTTGCAATAACTACATAAACTTGCCCTGCATTGATATGTGCAACAAATCTCTTGAAATTAGTCAACATTACAAATACACTACAAAGTAATATAACAATATGGAATTTCAAAAATAAGCAAGTAGAAATATTACCTGGTTGAACTAGATCTGATACATGGTCAAAGTCGACTAGTGATTCCATCTGTTTTAGTTCCAATGCCGTCGGAGGGCAATACGTGTGAAGTGGGCTAAGATAACTTGTCAACCATTTTTCAACCCACTCCCTTGACTCACAGTCATTCCAGGCTTGCATTTTACATGAAGAAAAAAAGAATGCCATCTTCTGTGTATCGATACTCCATGAACTTGCATTTGAGGTAAGGAAAGAGTGTAGCTCACTCGATCTTGTTAGTGTACAAAAATCCTCATATGGCTTAATGTTAGTATCATCCATCAACCAAAAATACCTACGAACTGAAGACGTACCTTCATTACCTGGACCCATCGAAGCATTACACCACTCGACGATTGATCTTGCATTTGTCAACTTTGGACTGTTTTTATACTTTAACTCTTTTCGTGCTAATGCTATTTTCATGCATGCTCCTGCACCATCATGCCCCCCCTTTTCCATGCCCAGCCTCACAAAAGTTCCACATATGTTGTACACCTGTAATGGCCTACATCCTACTCAACTAGTAAAACATGCGCAAGTTCTTAAACTATGCTGCACAGTTATTCAACCATATTATATGCTAACTGTATGCTATGCCCCTTTGATCCAAATCACTATAGAACATCTGGAAGCAACCTTGCATGAACTCTAGAGAATGTGTGCGATCATCACTAATATAAAAGTGATACTCACTCAATACCTTCCTTTGGTCCTTTGTACTATCAACTACATGAATGAATGTTATTTGTACAAATATCAAAACCTGTGTGGAGTTGTAATACTATGACTACACCTCAAGTTGTGGCTGTAGAGTGTATTTATTTGAAAATTCAACCACTGATACTATGCTACCAACTAGAAAGGTGTCCTTGGATAGCTTGAATTGTGTGTCCAACCATCGAGCTCTATGGGTATGCCTTGCATACTCATACACTATATTGTCACAAAATGTGGACATAAACTGATACACTAGAATCTTCTGAATAACCAAATCACACCTTTTTGCTTGAGATCCATCTTTTGTAGTGTATGCCACCGTTTTATACTTCCCGAACTCTACTAGTTTTTGTCCCACCTCATCTGTATTTTCCATATGTTGACATACTGGCATACATTGTAAGCCACTGCAATGCTCGCATGAACCATCCAAGCATGTTGTCCTGTAGAATATTTTGCCATCCTCTATTTCACATAAATTTTTTGATAAGAAATCTCTTGAATATTTTGGTGGGGCTTCTATGCCACAATCCTACAAAACATTGTTAGTATGCAAATCACAACATATAGAACGGTAAACATCATAATGGTTAGAGAATTCAATATGTAATCTACAACAAGTAGTGCATGTGTGATTTATCTTGACATAAAATGGTTTAAGCATTTCAAAAAATCTTTTACAAATACTAATTTGAGGATAATCCATTTGAAATTTATGAAAAAATTGGGTTTGAGTCATATCAAAAAAATTCTTTGGATGTGGCTCACAGTTCTGACTACCGATTCTCCTTCTTACCACATCCCTTTGATTCAGAGATGGCCTTATGTTATTTCCAATACTCTTCAAATAGTGTTCTCAATGCTTCAACAATTTTTTTATCTTTTTGTGGCATTCTCCCTGAGAATGCCTATAATTCATTTGAATCAGTGCCCTCAATTCTTTGCCACCTTTGAACGGCTTTTGATAAAGTTTTTCTACTAATTCTCATTTGTTCATTCATATTTATAATGAGATGAGCTCTCTTTGTTTGACTACTTACCAAAGTCAATGTAATGACACATCGTGTGACATTACTATCCTTTGAGTGTGAGGTCTTACCCACACTCTCATGTATGCATCCATTAGATTCTTCACAATAGTGTTTTCACTCGATGCATTCGATGTTCTCAACCCAAGAGTCTTCATAAAGTCTCTATACTTTATACCCCGCATCATTTCAACAAATAGTTGACATCTTGCGGTCTCATTTAGCCTTTCAAAGTAGAATTTCCAAATCTTATCAGCATATCTTCTACAAGTGCGTGCTGGAATCTTACCTTCCATGTGTTGCAAAATATCCTCATCAATATTAATCAAATACTTTGGCTTTCTATGCAAAATTCTAGGTGGTGTTCTTCTAGGTACATACATCTCAACATTAGGAATTTCATCAATATTTAATTGAGGTGTTATTGATTGCATACCTTCAATCAAGGGTGGAGTAGAAGAAATACCTTGAGGTTCTCATGGGGATGATGTCACACCTTCTTCATCAAATCTGAGTGATGATAGGTCAACTTGAGATGCACTGGTTGGTCTCCAACCATATTCACTTGTCATAGATGATGTCCCTCCATATTCACTTGTGGTAGCTGGTGTCCCTCCATATTCACTTGTGCTTAATGGTGTCCCTTTTTATTCACTTTCTGTAGAGGGTGTGTCTCCAACTACAATATCCAAATCTTTCTTAGCACAATGCTTTTGCATTCATGCCCTTTGTGTTGCCAAATCCTATTATCTTTTTGATGGTTGAGGTTCCTCTTCAATTGGCTTGTTTTCATCAATAGTACCCAATTTATTCTTTTCACGATATGCTGCCACCTATTCTCTCTCCTTTGCTTTGAAGGTTTTATACTCTTCATCTGTTAGTTTATTCCTTCTTCATTTCTTCGGCATGACAAATAATTTTACCTGTAGCATGGTATGAGATGAATATTAGTTCCTAAAGTATTTTTCCATTCAAATAAATGAAATATATGTCATTCAAGGCTTCATAAAAAATACTTACAATCAAACTATTTCTAGCATAGACAAAGGTGTTGCAGGGGCATGCCATAATTACAAGATAGGCAGAATTACATTGTTTTCCTTGTGTAAATAGGGTGTTAAAGAAGGGTTTTGATGAAATGTTGAAAGAACCTTCCATGTAATGGTTGTTTGAGTTTGTGCAAAGAATTTTTTAAGTTTTGTTGGTATTGGTGAGGTCTGGTAAGCCCGGTTGTCAAGACTTTCAATAAACCCTAGGTTATTTGCATGAAAGTTGAGGGTTTGGTGTTACAACATTTTAGAGGTCAATGCTTTGAGAAATAATAGTTGAATTTGTTGTTTTGTAATACAATTAGTGACTGTTAGTTGATATTTGGTGAGAACAAAGTGTTTTGGAGGTACCTCCTTTGTAAAAGAGGGCTATTTGGTGGCCTACAAGGTAGGGCAACCTATTGGTTTTCAATATTATTGCAAAGAAACCTCTTGAAACCTTTTGGTATGTTATGTTAAGATTTGAAGTGTGTATCAAATGATGTTTTTTAGGTCTTTTTACGGCCTTCACTAAAAGATATTGAGAAAAAGAAGTGTTGGAGGGCTATAAGCCTTTAGGTGTATGTTTGGGATAAGTTGAGTGTATAGTGTTTAAAGGGATGGTTTGTTTTTTTAGTCTAATCATTTTGAGTTGGTTGTGGTTTTCACCACCTAGGTTGCTATCACGTTTCCCCTACCTTCTCAACCCTACCCTAGCAAGCTAGCTCACTCACTAGCTTGCCAATGCGGTAGGGTTGAGAAGGTAGGGGAAGCATATGCCTCATAGAAATGGGGTGCCATAGTCTTTGTACGGCCTTCTCTAAAAGATATTGAGAAAAAGAAGTGTTGGAGGGATATGATCCTTTAGGTGTATGTTTGGGATAAGTTGAGTGTCTAGTGTTTAAAGGGCTGGTTTGTTTTTTTAGTCTGATCATTTTGAGTTGGTTGTGGTTTTCACCACCTAGGTTGCTATCACATTGCCCCTACCTTCTCAACCCTACCATATCAAGCTAGCTCACTCACTAGCTTGCCAATGTAGTAGGGTTGAGAAGGTAGGGGAAGCGTATGCCTCATAGAAATGGGGTTCACTCTAGCACCCCATTTCTATGAGGCATACGCTTCCCCTACCTTCTCAACCCTACCGCATTGGCAAGCCAGCTCACTCATTAGTTTGCCAATGTAGTAGGCTTGAGAAGGTAGGGGCAACATATGCCTCATAGAAATGGGGTGCCATGACGATGTATCCATCATCATGGCACCTCATTTCTATGAGCCATACGTTGTCCCTACCTTCTCAACCCTACCGCATTAGCAAGCTAGTGGAGTGTTGGAAAACTAGCTCACTCACTAGCTTGCCAATGTGGTAGGATTGAGAAGGTAGGGGAATCGTATACATCACCATGGCACCCCATTTCTATGAGGCATACACTTCCCCTACCTTCTCAACCCTACCACATTGGAAAGCTAGTAGAGCATTGGCACCCCTATCACCGTGGCGCCCCATTTCTATGGGGCATATGTTGCCCCTACCTTCTCAACCCTACCACATTGGCAAGCTAGTGAGTGAGCTAGCTTGCCAACGCTCCACTAGCTTGCCAATGTGATAGGGTTTAGAAGGTAGGGGTAGTGTATACCTCATAGAAATGGGGTGCCATGATGATGGCACCCCATTTCTATGAGGCATATGTTGCCCCTACCTTCTCAACCCTACTGCATTGGCAAGCTAATGAGTGAGCTAGCTTGCCAATACTTCACTAGCTTGCCAATGCGGTAGGGTTGAGAAGGTAGGGGAAGCATAAGCTGCAACTCAATATAAAATAGAAAATGTCTTCATACATAAATCCACTTGTAAATTGCAACTTCCAAACTTGACTCCTCCTTGGAAATAGGAATTTTGTAAGTTGTGACTCACAATGCAACATGAGATAACTATCAAATATTATTTCAACATTAAATAATCAATACTAGGAAATCAAAGGTTGAGACATTATTCCTAACACAAATTGCATTGTTCTACTTTCAATGCATAAAAGAAATTATAATTTTGAGTTGTTTAAAATTTTATGATCAAAACAACATACAATCATCCTTTGCCAATCAAAATCAACTAAATATATTTATTTCTATTAGTTTTGGATTCCAATTCTAAAGTTATGTTACATGATCGATCATAGCCTTTATTAAGTTTAGTTGATTGTCTTTTTAATAAAATAATATTTAATTTTTTATAATAGTATATTTATATATTGCAAATAACTACATAAATATATATAATTGCTAAACATTTAGACTGTAAATTAAGAAAAAATAAAGTATCAAAAATAAATTAAAGAATCTGTTTTTTTATTGAGAAAATTAATTATAGATAAATGCTTTTAAATGAAATTATAAAATTATGAATAAAATAAAAAAGAATTTTTGAAAGAACCTCCCTGCTACATCTTCCAGCACTCCATAATTGCACCCTCAAAAAGAATAAATTCAATCTTATCATATTCTTGTTTTCCACAGTCTATTCAGTGATAAAAATCGTTTGAACTACATATTCTATCATTTTACGTGAAATATTTTTGTTAGAGTTTTATAAAGTGGAAGTGTTAATCGGACCACAGTCCTCACACTTGAAACAAAAGATCCAATTTTATCTAGTCATGATATCTTGACAACTTTTCTGTCACGAGCAATAAAAAGATAAGATGGTGTAAGTGGCATGAATGATATTTTCACCAGGAACGGCAAACTCGGGCGGGCTTAAGTGTCACACACTAAGCTGGGGTCCACTTCCCCTGTCCCATTCTCTAAACCATTTCCATTCCTCTAGACACTCATCATTACAATCAGTGGTCAGCCCTTTCAACAGTCTGCAATTCCCACGCATAAGAGAAACAAAAACTCAAATTCAAAAGTTGTTCCCACGTTGCTGTGGCACTTAGGTGGACACGACTTTTTCTTCATAAAAGCATAAAGGATATACATATTTTTATCAGATGCAGATGGAATGACTTTCAAAACGTGGAAGCATAGACAAGACTCGTAAGCCGTGTGACCGAATGCCTCAAAGAAATGTAGTTTCATGGAATGCAGCGATTGCAGGATGTCCACAAAATGGATTGTTGAAATGTTCATTCAAGCAAATGCAATTTACAGGTGTGAAGCTTGTCTCTGCAACCTTTACCAGCATCCTCCCAGCCTATGCCAAATGAGAGCTTTGGAGCAACATATGGGCATCCAACAAAGCATAAAGGATAGAGGAATTTTGTCAGATGTTGTAGTTGCTACTGCTCTCCAGTAGACATGAATGTAGAAAGTGAAAGCATAGACACGACACGTGAACTGTTTGACAAAATGCCTCAACCATAAACTATTTCACAAAATGCCTCAAAGAAATGTGATCTCATGGAATGCCTCAAAGAAACTTGACCTCATGGAATGCAATACAATTGTAGGATATGCGCATAATGAATGTTTCAAGAATTTCCTCAAAATATTCGAATGCCTTCAAAAAATTTGAATTAATGAAGCACCTCGAGCTCATGGAGGAGGGATTCTTAAAAGGATTATTGGGTGGTATTGATTTTTTTTGGGAGTATTTTAAAGTGGGTGGTCTCATAGCTTAAGTTTAAAAATTTAAGTTTGGTGGTCTATGAACTTTATTATTTCGTATAAGGGAATATAGAATTATAAAATAAAAATTAAAAAATTCATGGGAATCTAAAAACTCTAAATGATTGAAAAGTGGTAGAAAATTTTCTAAACTAGTGGGGGCAATTTCTAACCCTACCCCAAATGCACCTACTTAAAATTGCAAATTAAAAAGTAGGGTCTCCTATTTATCAATTGTTTTTTTTAATAAATCCTATATCATTTTTTTTTTCCTCATGGAATCCCATGTTCCATAAAAATAACTCTTGAAGCCTTTCCATGGGATTGCAATCTTAGAAGTATTTATAGGGACGTTTTATTTATTTGGATCCTAAAAATGATGTGATTTTATCATTCAAATGATAATGAATTTAATGTAAGATAAAAGAATTAAAAGATCACCAAATGTAGTTGGATTAAAAGCCAAAAAATGGTAAATGCATTTTTTGTAGGAAAAAAAACCATATTCAAACATAGAAGATTTTTGCAAAGTTGGAGAAATTGGCTTGGGAGATGAAGGTAGGATAGTATTTTCTAGATTCAAGACATTTACTTAGTGATATGGAAAAGGAGGAAAAATAATTATTTTTCTACCATAATAGGAAAAAGTTGGAAATTGCTTTTGGTTTGTTAGATATGCCCCCCAAAAACAACTATTAGGGTTGTGAAGAACCTCCAACTACAATAAAATTTATCTCCACAATTGCTACAAGAGAAATTGTTGTAAGAGATGCAAATTATTTCCATGATTTTAAATATGGAGAATGTTTTTATAGAGATTATTATTGACACTAAATGAAGTGATCTAAAAAATAGGTTTGCACTATAATAATGTGTACTATGTCACACCTAAACTAATATTGGAGTAAAGTTTTATTTTCAGTTTTTAGAAACTTCTTTTTCTTTTTTCTTTTGTTTTAAGAATTTGGATATATAGACTATGGCATTGGCTTCATAAAATTATATGTGCATAGGGTACTTGATGTAGATCACTTTATATATATATATATATATATATATATATATATATATATATATATATATATGAGAGATCAATTTTATGATAACATGGATATTTAATTGAATGGTTTTTCATAAAATGAACATATATATGATATGAAAAGTTGGAGGAGGAGGTGAAGGAATTAAAAAATAAAAGGTGAGGAACACTTCAAGTAAATGGGAAAGGGGTGCTTACAATTACTCTTGATTTTTTCTATAGTTATTTTGCTTGGATTAATTATGTTGTCTTTTGTCTATGCCAAATTAACCATTTAATTGCAACAATACAGTGGTCCCCTTCAAACAATGATATAAATTTTCATTGATCCTTTTGAGCAATTGGAAATTTCCTACATGATCCATGCAATAACAAGATCAAGTTGTCAAGACATGGAATTTTAAGTGGATCCACTTTATCTTTGGAGGGATCATCAATGGAAAAAATCATAAGGAGATGGTATTACATACTTAACACCTTGTAAACCATTTAATCAAAGATCTAATAGATCATGATAATTGAAACAATTCCTAAGAAGAAATGCTTGTGGGTGCTTCTTGGTCATTCAATGTATAAGATATATGGTTCTAATTTATTGATGATCCAACCCTACATGACGATAAGTCCTATGTTGGATACCCATGACTTCCTCAATTTAAAATTAATTCAAATTTGGCCTTAATTCTCTAAAATAAATAGTAAGGACTACACATGACAACAAACTCTAAAGTCTGTGTAGGCTCAATCAAGCAATTGATTTAATACCAATGAAAGTTTATTATCTTGATGTAGGGGATTTGTAGGTAAAATTGAGTACTTAGAAATTTGAGTGCCTAATGAGGTAGGAACAAGGATAACACAAAATCTAACCTCAAGGACACAAGTGGTCATGCCACCATTGAGGCTCTAACCCTCCTGAATAGACAAAGGTAGTTGTTGTAGGTAATAGCTAACATAAGTCAAGATGGAACTTCTGATATCAAATTCAAACATGCTCTTCCAACACCAATGTAACGAAATATAGTAGCATGCACTAACTTCCAAAAGATAATCAAGTGCCATGAGGAGGGACCAAGATTGTGATAGGTGGCATGTTGATACAAGGAATTTTTTGACAGTGGAATTACTATCATTTGGTGCAAGCCATGATGTTGACAACAAAATTATTTCTTTTTTTTCTCTACACTTCTTTGTTCTATTAAATTGGTTATAAATGTATTGAGCTCATATGAGTTGGTGTGAGAAGATTTATATTTGAATCCTTGATATTTTAAATTTTTGAGCCCTAATGGCTCCTATATTTATTTTACACTTGAGCCTTTGATAATGATAAAATGCATAATTCGTGTTTTCCTTTCACATCATTATAAGTGTTTTCCTTTTGGAAATTAATCCATTCATGTTCTTTATTTTACTTCTTTCATTTGGTTCTCTCCTCCCATTTCTTCTCCATTGTTATTTTCATGATAGAGTGAATCCATGCAATGTAGGAACACATCCTGAAAAAGTGTGTTAAGAAGAGTGGATGGGATCGCTATGGTAGAAAGAACACTAGAAGGTGGGATAGAGATTGGAATTTCAAAGCATAGAATTATTCTACTAGAAGGGGAAGTAGCATATGTCAACTCATGTGAGGTTCATCTGGAAGCAAACTAGTGCTTGTGAGGATATCAATGTAGTAGGGGATAATTATGGGATATAGGATTTAGATATCATTAGGGTTGGTATTAGGGTCGGACTACCAAGGTCTCACTATAATGGATAAAAAATGTTATAAGTATCAAGTGTAGGAGGAATGATTAAAAATTATTAGAAATTATAGGGGCAATGGTAGAGGGAGAAGAAGTATGGCCAAATAATAAAGGTGAGAGAATAGAGTGAGCTAGGACAATGTGAGAAAATTAGGATTATAGGGAAGGTGAAAAAAATGGGATGACACTCTATGTTTTGGTCTAGGTTAGGAATGAGGTGGGTAAGATGGTTAAATCAAGGGGTTAGTAGAATAATTCTATGGGATAGAAGGAATGAAGGGTGGGGGAAGGGAAAAATATAGGACTAGGGGAGGAAAAAAAAAGGGTAGAGATTCTAGGTGAAGAATTTTCAAGAGTTAATATGAGCTCATTAAGAAAGTTTAGGATCAATGGATGAGTATTGCTTAATCACGCTCTGACTAGCTAATTAGTTAAAATCTAGTTTTTAATTGCTTTGCAATCCTCACACTCAATGCCAAAATCACTAAACCTCACGAATTATTTAGCCATGCATCTTGTTGGGAAGTTATTGCTATAAGATACTTAAGCGGATCAATTTAGGAAATAAGATGAATGTGTTGATTAAGTATGTAATGTTAGAGATTTTATAGGGTGAAGATAATGCCCAAGCATAATTTTTTTATAGCCATGTGGTGGAGTTAATATATATTTTGAATATTTTGTTGATATAGTAGACTACTCATGTATGGTCCTATTCATCATGATGTGGTAGAAGTGCTCCCAAGGTGACTAGAGGAGATGTAAAATAATAATATAATGTTTTTTCCATGGGTTCCATCAGCAAAGGTGACATAGAAAGGTATTCTTTAATCTGGCCAAAGGACTTCTAACAAGACACATCCCAATGAAAGCTAACACTTTTCTTGAGAGGATAGGACAATGGATAATATTTATTGGCTAGTTGTGCAATGAACCTATGGATAACCTAAATATTTCTTTGAGGCTATGAAGTTTCTTAAGATTTCTTAGTGGAGATATTTCAATGATCATTATAACTTTAGTCCAGGATCCATCTCTATGCTATATGTCTAGAGACATTAAAGCTTATTATCTTACCTATCGTATCCTAAAGACTCATTTCTTCAAGTTGAGGCATGCACCTTGTATTCTTGTAGTCATCAAAAGATTCTCTAGAGGATATGTAGGTGTTCATCCCTTCTTTTTATTTACTCAAGATGGAATCTACATAATATTCTATGATTTGATGTAGCATTTCATGGAATATTATTATCATATCTCTTTGATAGGTAGCCCTAAATTTTTTTAACCCAAGTGACATGATCTAATAAAAAGGGCACCACAAGGAGTCTTATAAGTTATTTTATTCTGATCTTTAGAAGAAATTTATATCTAGTTGTAACCATAAAATATATCCATGACTATTAAATGACACCCTTGATTTGTCTATTGTGTGATAAAAATTGAGGAGTTTATCATGGTTATTGAAAGAAACTTTATTGTAATTAGATTAGATAGATGGAACTATAAGTCTTGGCAAGATGGAATCTTGACACATTGTAAGTGGCTTCATCTTTTGCTCTATCTCTATGGGCTAGTTCTTAAACGTACATCATCATATTGGAAGAAAATTGTGCGGGATTTTAAGATTGACCATATTTAGGAGTAATTGGTTGTAGTATTGACATTGACGCCCAACAACCACTCTTGGTGTTGAGTTCCCTTTTGATATCCATACCACACTCTAAGAGATTCATAGAGACTCAAATGAGCCTCAATTCCCAAAGGATCTTGTTGTGTATTGTCTTGTTCAATTTTATTTGTTTCAATCATATGATCAAAAAATAGTTGTAGTGCTTGCTAAATGAGAAGAGCTTGATTGTCATGATGATAGAGAGACTTCTACAAATTCTCCTTCTCCTCCTCCAAATATGGTCATTGAGACTTCAATCTAGATCAATCCTAATTTAGATTTAAAGGGTTCATATTCTTCATCTATGAGTCAAAATCTCGAGGCTAAGGAATCAGTAATCCAACATTGGCATATTCAAATTTGATGCTCACACTTAGGAATCTTATGTGGATGTATCATTGAGGGATTAACAATGTAGTTTAATTTCTTGTATTGAATTCTTATCACCATTGACTATTACTTCTAATGAGATTAGTATCTCTACATCCATGAATTCTAATTATTTGGAGCAACAAGTTGTTCATTATCTTCCATATACAACTACTTGGGATGATTATTTGATATACATTGTAGATTTATTTTGTGAGTCCAAACTTGTAGACTTGGAGGACACTATTGAGGATATTCATCTTGTCTTTGATGTTAACTCTTATGGAATTGCATCATCTTCTTCAAATGTTGTGGGGGAACCTTTAGACCTTTTTTTCCATTATGTACATCATCATTTTTCACACTTTGGCATTGGTATTCTTAACTCATTCTCATTGTATACATGCATCCTTTGATAGAGGAGCATTATTCTCTCATATTTGATTTCTCTTGTGCTTTCATTGAAGCTCCTATATCTTGGGTGGCTATGTAATTTTTAGTAAAATATTTCATTGTATAGAGCATTCTATACCAACTCTTACATTAAACAATCATGAAAAAGAGTAATTCCTATAATATTGTAATTATGGTTGTCAAAACATGTGAAAAAATATTTTATTTATAATCATTTGTAAAGATATTTGTGCATGCCTATATATAAGTCATGTAATGTTGTCCATACAAGTGTTATTATTCAATATAAATGTATAAATAAATAATATTTAAGGTATGTTTATTGAACATTTTTAAAATATTTCACATTTTTGTACAAAACATTTGTAATATAAATATATATTTATTTAGTAAAAATTGTATAACAATTTTTTCTATTATACTTTTAGTTATTAATAGATGGTTCACTTCTAAAAAATTGAGTTGTACAATAATTTGATCAAGTTAATTATATTCCCTTGTCAAGTACTAAACAATTCATCAAATATTTCATGTACCATAAAATCAATAAATCTATGCTATCAATATAAAAGGTACATAAGACTAATCTATCATATTCCTTAAAATCACAACCATCATAAATATTCACTATTGCACTAGTTGTTTGTTAGTGCATGTTGCAACAACCCCTTAGACAAATAGTACACATTTCATATAATAGAATATATGTTCAGAAAGTGTGCTTGCATCTTTCATAATCTTAATTTCCTAAAGCTTTCCAATGACCCCGTCCAAAGTAATTTTTTTACAAATACTAAGACATTAGAAAAAATCTTATATGATCAAAGAATCAAAGTTATTAATAAATTAAATTAACCTAACCATTTTCATGAATTAAGATAATTTTTAATATATTGATGTAGACTTGGGAAACATAAATATATTAAGACATTAGAAAAAACCTTATATGATCAAAGAATCAAAGTTATTTCTCTCTGGCCTGAAAATCACCCCGTCGTGGACGCTAGGGGGCTGCATTAGTTACCCCATGGCCGCAAGGATTAGTCTCACCTCAAGCTCACCCATAAAGGGAACCCACTGTGTAATGCCCCACCACGCAACCCTAGAGGAAGTTGCAATTCACTACTTAAATGCACCAATTTTTTTTTTATTTTAGTACAAATAACATGTAAGATGAATACACATTTCCAACCACCTCTAAGGCCATGAGACAAAGATTACTTTAAAACCCAAACAACAACAAACAATAATATAAACTGAAACATTAATCACTTAAGGAAAGGAGACAACATACATTCCATACAAGATAACTTACAATGAAGGATAAGAAATACCAAAAGATTTCAATTAACAATATTTAAACAATAAGATTACAACACTCAATCCCCGAATGAGGTAATTCCAACAAAAAGATTACATATTACAAATTCCACCTTGATAACAACTAAAGGGTAATACAATACAATAAGAACTGAGGGAACAAGGCATGCGAAGAAACTGATTCCCACGAGCTCTCCAACTGGAAATCACGACCACACGAACAAGAAGAAGAACCAACGGAATTAAGAAGCACGCCACCCGACCACGTGGAATCCAAAAGATTCCACTCCCTTTGTGCTAGGAGATAGTAACCAGGAATTCCTACACAAGACCATCTACCACTAGACACGGGCCACACAAAACTGATACAAAATAAATACAAGACCTCATCACATGACTGAACGGTCATACATGCAACTCTAGGTGCAACTCACACAACACTACCATAGGTTACATTACTTCCAGACATAGAATAGATCAAGGATGTCACAAATATCAAGTACACATTGTTGACTTAGGAAGAGTGTCATCGTATAGCTCGTCAAGGGATATCCTCTGGGAATCTTCCTAGGCTCTGACCCCCACCTTGGGTTTTCCTAGTGGCCTCTACTGAAATCCCGACACCCATGCTCACTCATGCAAAATCAAATACCTCTCGTGAAGACGAGATAGATGATCTTGCCATTCCAGGCCTTCCCGTCTCATCCCAAGTCTAAAACAAGCCCTTGGGCCCATGAGCGAGGCACAAATTATCTTGTTTAATGTTTGATGCAACCTAAGCTTCTAAAAGTTTAATTTAGTTATCACTGAATTAACCAACTTACAAAGGGTTATCCTGGCACCACTTGGTGTGTCGGCCCCCATTGCAAGCCACTCTCCTAAGACAACACACACGGTAATAACCACAATAGGTATCCAGATAATTACAACCTCTCCATTCAAGGAGGTAACAAATCAAGAACTCACTCTAACACTGGAGGCAACAAGGTTAAGACCCTCTCCAAAATTGGAGGAAAACAACATAACAAAACCACTCCATCCAAGGAGGCACATATTACAAAACCTTCTCCTATTCCCAAGGAGGCACAAATTACAAAACCCTCTCCTATTCCCAAGGAGGCACAAATCATTCCCGTACATGAAAACTGAGCAAAACGATATGGTGTAACTATACACATTTTCCACAACACATCAAAGGTTGACTCACATACCACAGCCGATATCGATAAAAGAACTCCTATCTGGAAGACTTTCAATACATTCACACTAATTCCACAACACATCAAAGATGAACAATTAACCACTAAGAACATTTTAGACAATGAAGTGAGCTACTGTTCAGATTTCCTAAATCCAATCAAACACAATATTCCTGACTTGCATTGATCCAATATAAACTCATTTCCTTTCACGACATTAACATATATATATCAACCATTCAATTACTCTAAATTTCATAACCATATTCTAAATCAAGACATTTTAATAAATAACATCATCGAACTGGAATTAAACCAATCAATCACTCTACGTTTCACAATCATATACTGTAAGTAAACCCAATTGATTTGTAAGACATCTGGATTAAATAAATTACTCTTATAGCAATAAGTCAACAACTCAATCTCATATGATTCATTAAATCATTCGTTACTTCTAAGTTTAACCACTGTGTTCTATAAGTTAAACTTTTAGTAAATAATCATTTAGATCAAATAACTCAATTTTAATCTCAACTCCGCATTAAATAAATCAACTAAAACTCATCTCTTCTTGATCACAAATATATTCCAATCAATTATACTAAATATTATATACATAAATCCTCTTGTCGACATTAAAGAATTTAAATCGATAATACAACTCTACTTGATCAATCTATAATTAATCAAAGTCAAATTATCAATAAAACAACATTTGACAAATAAAGTCCTTTGATTTAAATAAGTCATTCGTTAATCCTAAACTCTTCAATTTTGTTCCATAATTAAGGATTAGAACCACCTGATTGAACTAAGTTATCCATTGTCTCTAAGTTTCTCAATTGTCTTCTATACTTAGAATGTTTGATAAATAGACATTTAGATTTAATAAATTAGTCTTTATTTCAAATTTGCATCAATAATTTAACTAAATTTTAATTAAAACACTTAATCTATATTACATCATGAATTAATAAATGAATTAATCGAATTCAATATTCTAAATAAAACGTATGATCAACATCAACTTTCATTTCTTCAATACCAATGCGATAATCATTTTAGAGTAAGTTCTATTTTTGATATTCAATTATCATTTAAATGTGTACCCATAAATATCATTTAGGATTCTAAGATTTCCCGTTCAAAACATAATTTAAAACCTCATTAATTAAAATATATCTAATAGTTTATATATTTCAATTAATCGTGTTTAATTCCTTATTATGTCTTTAATATACATTTAAATAATTACTAAAAATCAACTCTTTAAAAAAAATTTACATCTATATATTAAAATATCAATTTCCTCAATTGTCATAATCACATGATCGTTTAAAAACAATTTCAAATTTAACAATTAGCCTTATTTAAATATGCCAAATAGAATATTATTTAGAATCCCATGATTTCCCGGTCAAAACAAATTCTTGAATAGAATTGATTGATTACAAGAACTCCATTTATTTCGACTTGGTGACAAAATAAATTATATTTAAATAAAACCCATTTAAATATAATTATGATTTAAATATATTTGTTTAAAAATAACCAATCTATTATTTTATTTACCATAAAATGGGAAGATGAGGGAATATATATTCATTAAATATATATATTTCTATATAAAATTTGAAATTAATCTATATATATATATAATATATATATTATAATATGTATTTATTACATATATATCAAATCAATATATATAATATATAAATATTATAATATATATATATATTATAATATATAAAAGAAAAAAAAGAAAATTTAAACTAAAGTTTTAATTAAAATAAAACTAAAGGCCAGCGCCCCCATGGGTGGGGGGGATGGCTGCGGGCAGCCCCCACAATTTTTTTATTATAATTTTTTTTTAAATCATTTGATTTCGCCTTAAAACGAAAATCAAAACTTTCTTCTGGTAAAAAAAAAGAAAAACCAGAACGAATTTCTCACATAAATTTTGAAAAGAGAAACCCCAGCTTGCAAAGATTTAAATGCAAAATATAAATGATTATTTATAAGAATATATCATTTCACAGCCCAAATTGGGCAAATTTTCTTGAAGAACATATTGAGAAGAAAGAATCCAAGCAAAATAATAAGATGGATTTTTCTGGGTTTTCCCCAAATTGATAAATAAACTAACCCTTTTCATTTGAATCCCTTCCAAGATCTAATGCACGTTTTAAAACAAATTTTTCATGGTTTAAATTGAATTCAAACAATCTTTCAAGGGTTTACACACAGTCAAACAAAGATTTTTAACAATCAAAAACAAGGATTTAAAGTAATTTCAAAATGGACAAAACAAGAGCAAGAGGAACCTATTTTTTTTTCTCCAAACTTGAAGATTCAAATGGAGCTTCAATTCCTCTTCAATTCCAGCTCAAGCACACCTTCAATCTCCTTCACCAATCCAAATCAAAATGACCCACCAGAAAATTTTCTCCCAAAAAAAAAAATGCAAGATATCAAAACTTAGCTCCATACCTTGTCCAAAATAGGGTTTTTCCCCAAATTCTTCCAAACCCTCAAATTCCCACTCATAAAATATAATTTTTAAAACATGGGAATATTTCTATATTTTTTTTTTATTCAAATCCCAATTTCGAATTTTTAATTCAACTTTATGCATTTTCCAAATTTCTCATAAAACATAAGCATTTCAAAATTACCAATAAATTATTTCCCCAACAATATTTTTCAAAAGGGGGGGATTAAAACATATTAACATTTAATTATTTATTTTAATTTAATCGTAACTATTCAGACAAGATTTTAATTAAATCCTAAATATCCAATATAACTTCTATTTTCAATTTCATTTGAATTTAGATATACAATAACGCCAAAATCACTATTTCGATTAATGTATCACTATTAATTTAATTAATTAATAAACTAAATCTAGTTTATTAATTAATCAAATCAATCAATAACCCAATAATTATTTTATTAATTTCATCAAATAAATCAATAAAATAAATCACATTTCAACATTGCAGCTAAACACATTTAATCATTAATTAAACTACACCTAGCATTTAATAAACTTTAAAATTTGAAATTAAATAAACACTCAAGGGGAAACTGACCAAGTTAAAATGACTAACCCCGACAACAACCCGACAACACGTTATGACTAGGGTGACGACTTGGCTCGGAAAACCTAGCTACTATCTCCCAAATCAATTACCGTTGGTAAATGGACACGCTCAAACCTGTGAAACCAGGTGGAGTCAATGTCATGTACCTGCCAACCTGCAACAAAGAGCATGTCAAATGTACATATATATATAATATGATTAAACACACCGTGAAGAGGGAATCTCGGAATTATAGGGCACTCACAAACGAGTGATACAATGTGTCCCTTTCACTAATACAGTATCACTAACTGACGCATCTAACATCAAAGATATGATCAATAGCATACAACATCATTTAATAAGATATCTTCTAAGTTACTCCAAATCATGACATAAAGATAACATCATAATAAGATCACATCACATCAACATATAACTTCACATCGTTTAACAATCATGATCACAAGTAATTAAGTTCCAAAGTCAAAGCATGTTCACACATAATCGTCACATAATAATATAACATGTGCATCACTAAATAGTTCGTGATCAAATAATCACTAAATTCACAGTCACATCATAAGCATAATCAAACATTACCAAGAAAACACTACCGATCTAAATATCCAAAATGGAGGGGTGTTACACACTGGGCTTGAGTCGTTGGGATACCCGAACAAGAACAAAAAAAGAAAAAGAATCAAAGTTATTAATTAATTAAATTAAAATAACCATTTGCATGAATTAAAATAATTTTGAATATATTGATGTAGACTTGGGAAAAATAAATATATTGTTTTTCCTTAATGTTGATGTAACCAAAATTCATGGTTTGAATAAGAATCTTAGAATTCTTGGTGAAACATGAAAAATACTAGTACGTTTTGACTAGAATAACAAATGACATTTCTTATTTGTGAATATCAACACAATCCACTAGGTAATAAGGAAAATACTATGATTGTTCAATACACCATTAGAAATAATAGTACACATGTATGACTATAATTGTAATAATATCTAAAAATGTAGAATGGGCTAAGGGAGTTATAAATTTTAATTTATGCCAAAATGAGATGTTTGTAGTGTCATGATTGGGACATTTATTCAAATATTAGCATGTTCATTGTATTTCCCATTTAGTTGTGTACCCACTTAGATGGGAATGCCTTAATGACATGTGGCATGCTCTTATTTTAAGCTTGGTTCATGGCTAGATTCCTATTAACTTTCATTTCACTCCTATTTTCATCATTTTACATGAATGTTCATCATCTACTCATCATTATCACCCCTTTATTCACACTCGCATATATTCTCTCCCTAGTTCAAAGTTATCATTTCACCCTAAAGCCTCCTTCCTAGTTATTCTAGGGTTGTCTCTCACTTATATCAATTGAACAATATGTCTATGTTATTTCACATTATTTAACAACAAGAATAAGAAAAAAACGGTTAAGAAATTTTATTAAACATACAATTTATAATATTAATAAATCCATATTTATACTATGAAAAATGGTAGATAGATACCCAAACCTTTGGAATCATTGATTAATTGACAAACCAAGGCTACACTACTTTCAAACTTATTAACTTTCTTCAAAATATCATCTAGGAGATAGGTGTCAATTAAAATCAAGGGAAATAATGTTGCCACGTGAACACTATAAGATATCAAGGAATTCATTAAATATTTTGACAAAGTTGGATGATAATCACTGTAATCTATTCAACATCTTAGAATTCTACCTGGAAATTAGTGTCTTCCATTACAAAATGAGACATGAAATGAAACTTAAAATTAATAGTGTTAAATAAAATTTAAAAAATCATAAATGCATAAAATTAATATGTATAGATTTATAAACATCAACTTGGTGCTACATCACAACCCATAGCTTAAATAATCTTTCATCCATTGTTGCACACTAGGGCCATGTATCTTTTAAAATTCAATTGTTATATCCATATATGTTTTATGGACAAACTAAAGACTAATTTGCATATAGTTTGGAAGTTGATCCATCATTGACATATAGCAATTGCATATTGAAGACAAAATAAATAACTTCATATACCAAATAAAATCAAAATAAAAAGATAATACATTGTACATTATTATGATTTAAAAATTTAATGCTTATTTTCAAATTAGGTTATGATAGTAATAAACTCTATGATAAATAAATTACTTGATCAAAGCCTCCCTAATGGGCATGAGCTCATCAATTGTTCCATAAGTATCAAAAACATAATAAACAATAATAATGAGTGTACCCAATTTGGCATAGCGTAATCTTGTTGCTATAAGTTTAGACTCATATAATCTAGACATGTATAATTAAAATAATATTTCACATAAATGCTTAAAGAAACTTAGTTTCTTCACAATCACCTCATCCCACCATCTAAACATTTGTATCACAACAAATATATAGAGCTCAATTTAAAGGATAAACAACCATAAGTTTTCAATTATTTTGAATTTGACTCAATATTTTGAGGCTAAATTGATGAGCATGTATATCATGAATGATAGATTGAATGTTTTTATTGTAACTTTGATTGTATTCCTTTCCAATCGTCTAAAAAATATTATTGAGTTAATTCTTATGCAAAATTAATATAAAATGTGATATTAACTATCACAAAGAATCTAGATATAGTTGTATTACTTGGCCAATTATTTGAGTTCATTTTGCTGGTGAGATTGCAAGATATTGAAATCCACTATTGCTAGCTCTAAAATCCATTTGTTCCATTCACTTCACACCCTAAAAGAAAGAATTATCAAAACCATTAAGATTTGATACTTTAATTGAATTGTCTTTCTATTTCAAAAAAGTCATTAGGGATTACTTATAGATTCACTCCAACAACATGCAATCATTTGTATCTTGTCTAAATATTTGGATAAAGTTCAATGCCCCCCACTTGACTACTCCACATCTCCATGGGTATCTCTAACATATTCCACCTATATGAAATATAGAGTTATGATATCATCTAGTTGTTAACACACAATGAACTTGAAAAATCATATAAGAATTAAAAAGAAAGTTTGTATACTTTCTTCTACTAGAATTTGGGTTTTATCTTTTAATTTATGACTCTTTTAGATGCTTGTATTTTGTATTAGATATGTGGAGGTGAATGCTTTAGCCTCTCAAGGCTAGATACAAATCCACCATGACCTTTATTTTTCTTTCAAATTACTCTGTAAGGAAAACTATGAATTTCTTTTTTTGATTTAAAGTTGTGAATAAAAATTTGTCGGATACATTGTTTAATAAAAAACATTTCCTGAAAAAAAAAAAAAAAAACTCAATGTCCATATTTGCTTGTTGCTAGACTTGAAAAATAATATGAATACTTTAATAGAAAAACACATACTTAGAAACATAAAATATTCATTCACACAAAAAATTGAAATCCCAATACTGTACCTAGTGCTGAGATCAATAATGCCATTTTTCCTCCTTGAAGAAATACATTTTCCACTCCAATATCTAATATTGTAGCAAGCGTAACATAGATTTCATTAGTAAACATTCTGTAAGAGAAGGAGATAATAAGGTGCAAGGGGTATAGACATACTCATATGTATAATTGAAAATTGATTTTATTTCTTCTCAAAATGGCTATCGATTCCAAGAGGATGCTGGAGAAAGTTGCAGAGACTAGCTTCACACCTGTCAATTTAATTTGCTTTTACAGCCTTGCCAACAAACCATTTTGTACCTATCCTGCAGTCATGGCATTCTACGAGGCCACATTTCTTTGAGGCATTTTGTCGAACAGTTCACGTGCCCTGTCTATGCTTTCAGATTTCTGCATTCATGTCTACTGGAGAGCAGTAGCAACTACAACATCTGACAAAATTCCTCTATCCTTTATGCTTTGTTGGATGCCCATATGCTGCTCCAAAGCTCTCGTTTGGCATAGGCTGGGAGGATGCTGGTAAAGGTTGCAGAGACAGGCTTCACACCTGCAAATTGTCTTTGTTTGAATGAACGTTTCAACAATCCATTTTTGTGGACATCCTGCAATCGCCGCATTCCATGAAACTACATTTCTTCGAGGCATTCGGTCAAACAGCTTACGAGCCTTGTCTATGGTTCCACGTTTTGAAAGCCATTCCAACTGCATCTGACAAAAAGATGTATATCCTTTATGCTTTTATGAAGAAAAAGTCGCGTCCACCTAAGTGCCGCAGCAACGCGGGAACAACTTTTGAATTTGAGTTTTTGTTTCTCTTATGCGAGGGAATTGCGGACTGTTGAAAGGGATGACCACTGACTGTAACGGCGAGTGTCTATGGGAACGGAAATAGTTTAGAGAACAGGACAGGGGAAGTGGGCCCAAGCTTAGTGTGTGACACTTAAGCCCGGCCGGCAAACTCTGCTCGGTCTATCTCCATCAAGACTGAGTGTTTACCCCATTACTTTCGTGCAAGGTTCGCATGCGTGCCTTCCTTGAACAAACTTTTCTGTCACGAGCAATAAAAAGATAAGATGGTGTAAGTGGCGTGAATGATATTTTCACCATGAACGGCAAACTCTGCTCGGTCTATCTCCATCAAGACTGAGTGTTGACCCCATTACTTTCGTGCAAGTTTCACATGCGTGCCTTCCTTGAACTCACTGATTTGGTTTGACAACCCCACAATATAGTATTCAAAGTTCACGGTTGCTATTTACAATTAGTGCTCTTAGAACGATCTGCCATTGTTCATTTTCCTTTAGCTGACCTCAGCGAATGTAGGTATCTGATCACCCCATTTGAATACAGATATTACAATGAAAGCTCTTCTTTTTTCCAATTATTTAATTGACCGCAGTAGATATCTTTACTAACTACCTTAACATTACAAGTAAGATTTTCTTATTATTATAGAAAGAATGAGAGCATTATGATATTCAGAAAGAAGAGATCATTATGATGTTTTTAATATTAGTTTTATGAAATTCTTGTTATTGCAGAGAGAGAAGAGATGGCAGAGAGCAGATTAAGATTGGTGCTTTATATGGTGTTAGTGTTGATGGCAGTTATGGTGAAGGGAGATCCAACATGCAGTCCTGCCGGGAACTTCTGGTGCAACAGTGGGCGATGTTGCAGCATATATAACTGGTGTGGAAGTACATCAGACTATTGTGCATCTGGCAACTGCCTTGCTCAGTGCTGGCCTAACGCGCTTGCACGTAATCAGTCTAGTTTTAGTCTATCCCAACAGAACCTTACCTCAACCTCTCCATAGCAACCCATGTCTGATCTGGCTGGTTGCAGAGGATTTAACTTGAAGAAATCAGAATAGCTTATTAGAATTAGTTAATAGTTTATTAAATGAGTAGAGTTATACCAAGAATTTTAATAATCATCTAGCTATGTGAGATGATTTGTTTGCAAAATAGTGGTTAGAAGATTGAGTCCGTAATATGTGTTCTATTATAAAGACAGAATGCTCATCTTTACATCATTTTCATTGTTTTTCCTATTTTCAAAGAAATTAGCAGGGTGTACCCCATTATTTAAATTTTAGTTATGTGCTCTGTTTTTACTATATATAAATATATATATATATATATATATATATATATATATATATATATATATATATATATATTACTAATGATAAATATACTTTACAAGCAATATCTATGTTCAAATAGTATTTAGATGTTACAGATTAAAAAGTTACCATTAATTTGTTACGTAAAGTTATGAGGGTGTGGACCTTGATTTTTAAGGTTTTGCCTATGACAGATAATAATTACATATTCTTTACAAGTGAAAAATTCTCATTTTTAAAATAGTATTTGAATGCCAAAGATAAGGAGGTTGCCATTAATATTAACTTACGGTACTTTAAAAATAAAAATTCAGTAAATATTTACAAGTTAATGTTTGATTTTCAAATAATATTTATATGTCAAATATTAAAAGGCTACCTTTATTTCATTACAGTATGAATTGTCATTGCTCTTATTATTTAAACTATTTTAAATGGAATTAATAAGACACTTTCTTGAAAATAATTCATGATTAAAGGATATTTAAAATTAATTATGATTTTTCTTATAAGTAGATTTATTATTAAAGCATATTTAAAATTAGGCAAGTATCTTGGGGTATGTGAGGGAGATGTGGGATCAAAAGTGGATTTTAATTGATCACTTTTTTTTTGAATTAAAAAAAGAATGACTTTGGATAAGAAATTGAAGATGATTACATTCAAGATTTTAAGACACAACAAAAACAAGTCATACTACTTTGAATATACTTTCTAAACTACTATTTTTTTTAAATAGTAAAGATTAAGGAGTTTAAAAAGGAGGAGTACACAAAGTGCTCTAAGTCATACAACTTTGAATATACTTTTTAAACTATTATTTTTTTTAAAATAGTAGAGTTTAAGGGGTTCAAAAAGAAGGAGCACACAAAGTGCTCCTATTCCTCTAAAAAAAAATAACATAGTGTATGGTGTGCTCCCTCTAAAATGTTAACTTTTTTTAGTATTTTAAAAATCATTTTGATGAGAAATTAGCTAACACCATATAGTTTATGCCTTTTTTTACTAATTTTTTAATGATTATATATATTTTTGCAAATTTTTAAAGTGGACACATCTTGAAAAATATAAAATTGAGTGTGCTCTTGCCTATTTTTTTTGGAAACTAATCAAAAATCAATTTTTTTAATGTATAAAAAATAGACTCTAGTTCGTTAAAATATAATTTGTTTCAAATTTTGACAAATGGGTAGAAAAGGAGACCGAAAATACATACGTAGGTGTTTGAATAAAATCAAGACACTAGAAAAAGAAATTAAAGATCAAAACCATTAAATATTTGAAACTTGAAAAGTAGTACATGGTTAGAAAGCTAAAAAAGAGCTCAATGTTACTACATCATTTTTGACTTGACATTCAAACACATGTAAACCTGAGTGGGAACACACTTGAGATTGTATCAATTTTATTACATTTTGCAAAAACATGTCTTTAGACATTGAAATGTGTTTTCAACCCTTTAGATTGGAAGCCAAAGTAAAATTCAACCCTAAGAATTAGAAATTACCAAACCTAATAATAACGTGAGTGCACTATAACATGTTCATGTTGTTTACTAAACTAACTTCCAATAATGTGAATGTGTTATAACACTAGCACATTATAACACATGTATTATTTTAATGGAAAAATGACCCCAACCTTTTATCTCTCTCTCTCTCTCTCTCTCACCTCTCTACCTCCATCTCCTCTTTACCTCCTACCCTCTCCCCCTCTCTCTCACCTATCTACCTCTCTCCCCTCTTTACCTCATACTCTCTCTCCTCTCTACCTCCTTCCCCTCTCTACCTCCTCTCTCTCACTCACTCTTTCTTTCCCTCTTACCCTCCCCTCTCTCTCACCTCTCTACCTCCCCCCTCTCTATCTCACACCTCTCTACCTCCTTCCCCTCTTTACCTCCTACCCTCTCTCTCTCTCTCTCTCTCTCCCTCATACCCTCTCTCTCCTACCCTCCTCCCTCTCTCTCTCTCACAAACCTCTCTCTCCTCACCTCTGTCTCTGTCTCTCCCTCCCTCTCTCACCTCTCTACCTCCCTCTCCCCCCCTCTCTCTCTCTTCGCTTGACCTCCTATCCTCTCTCTCTTACACACCTCTCTACCTCCCTACCCTCTCTACCTCCTAACCTCTCTCCCTATCTCTCACCTCTCTACCTAACTCCCCTCTTTACCTCCTACTCTCTCTCTCCTCTCGACCTCCCTCCCCTCTACCTCTTACCCTCTCTCTCTCCCATTTTTATCATCTACCCCTCTCTCTCACCTTTCTACCTTCCTCCCCTCTTTACCCCCTACCCTCTCTCTCTCACCTCAACCTCCCTCCCCTCTTTATCTCCTACCCTCTCTCTCACATACATCTCTACCTACCCCCTATTTACCTCCCTCCCTCTCTCTCCTTCTCTCACACACACCTCTCTACCTCCTACCCTCTCTCTACATCACCTCTCTAGCCCCTCCCCCCCTCTCTCTTCTTTCTTTTGCTTTTATATGATTTTCAAAAGTAAAACTTTGTCATCCATCTCTAGAAGATTTACACTTAAATTTTTTAGAATCTTTTCTCAAGGATAAAATTTCATCCTCATGCCTTTCATAGTCCATCTCTTTTTCCTTTAATTTTTCTAACAAGACATCTTCTATCCTCATTGATTCTTCTATTTGAATTTTTAGATCAATAACCACTTTTTAGATTCTTCCAGTTTCAACTTCAATTTTTTATTCTCTTTCCTTTCTCCTTTCAGATCACTCGATGCAAAGATGAGTTCTCCCTCTAAATATACTTCACATTCTTCTTTATCAAGATCTAGCATAGGGTGATCCCACAATAGTAATTTACAATTTTTGGCCAAACTAGATACTGAAATTATTATTTTTAACTAAATCTGCACATTGGGGCACCTATAGCAGCTAAACCGTGAGGAATTTGAAGATCATGAAAACTAGAGTCTTGTCACATTTAGTCTGTGGATTCTAAACATATTTTTTTCAAAAAAATTGGAATCAAATTGCACTTCTTTTTCCATCTCCTATGAAAATTGGTTTTTTTCAAACAAAAAAATATTTTTAAAAGTGATGCACACCATATAACGCATAATTTTTTTGATGGAGGATAAAATTCTAATTATTTTGAATTTAGATTTGTAACTCTGATATCTAGTGCTTCCACTTGGTTAGATAGTTTTTAATTGAATATTTTTTCTTTAATCAAGTTTTGAAGTCAAACCAATTACAATTTAGACATACGCGATTGTATAACATGTAACTTTTTTTGTATATATCAATTTTTTTTTTGTTGGATCAAGGACTTCAATATTTGGTGCACTCATATTTTTTAACTTTTTTTGATAATCTACTATTTTTCCACGTGCAGAACAAAGACCTTCATTTTCAATGAAAAACCTATGTTTAATAAAACTAAAAAAATAAATACATAATAAAACCAAAACATATTAAAATTATATTCATTGGAAAGCTTGTTTTGAGGACTACCTGATTCTAGATGAGTTTGTGAAGACTCCTCCATTTTCATCCTCAAGGTCCGAGCTTCGAAACATAAAAATTTGGGTTCTTTTTGTGTTTCAAGGGGAGAATGAGGAATAAGGGTGGTTTGAGTGAACCCCTAGGGGTTCGTTCGAACCCCCTTCACTATGCATTTTTTTTTTTTTTTTGGGGTAGGAAATGTGGGCCTAGTAATTAATGGGTTCACTCGAACTTTAGTTCAGTCAAACCACTTTTGGGTTCGGTCGAACTTGTAGGGTTCATTTGAACCCCTAAAACCATTTTTTTTGCCATGGGGTCATTTTTTCTCAGTTTTCCTTCCTCCATAAAATTTTAAACCACTATTGTGGCTTCACCCCATATCTTCACCACCTTCTACATGATTTTCTTCACCTTCTAGAACTTCCATTTCCATTAATATAACTTCTTCCCTTTCTTCTTTAGAATTATATTGTTCATATTCCTCAACTATGATATTTTCCTATTTTGAGTAGAGGTTGTTCGTATGCTTATGAAAGTTCTTATTTTTTTTTTTTTATTGATCATTACTTATATTTTCCCCAAAAGGACACTTAGAAGCATAGTGACCTACTTTACCACAAGTGAAGCATTTGAAAGGTAACTTACCTTGAAAGTTAGCTTCCTCATCTTCAAACTCATTGCTTGGATTAGAATCTTCATTCCTCTCTTTCTTGAATGCTTTGAAGGTAGCTTCTCTCTTTGATGTTTCTTTACATATGTTTATGATTTCATAAGTAGTAAGAGATTCAATTAGTTCATCCATTGTAAATTTATCCAAATATCTAGCTTCTTCACTAACAAAAACTTTTGCATTATACCTTTGGGAAAGGGATCTAAATTGTACCTTCTTTACAAATACTAGTTCTTTCAATTCTTCACTAAGATCTCTAATAGCACTAAAAATTTCATCCACACGCAGCAAATAGTCAACAATATTCTCTTCTTCTTTCATCTTCATGCTTTCAAACTTGCTTATGCGATTTTTTAGTTTGGCTTGCTTGACCTTATCATCGCCCTCATAGATGCCATGAAGTTTTTTCCACATATCCTTAGTAGACTTGTAATACATTACTTGATAAATTCATAATTTGTTTTTCCACTCAAATAGAATTCTTAGATTTAGTAGTATGCTAACATGCCTTCTTATAAGCCTAATCTATTAGAGGAGTTACAAGAGTAGTATAACCATCCACAAAATATTTCTAGACATCAAAATCCAATAATTTTATATATTCTTCCATCCTTATACTCTGAAATGCATAATTTGTCCCATCAAACTGTTGTTCTACTTAAGTGAGATCCATCTTGACCTACCATGTGTTCAAATGCAAGATCTACCTTGAATGGTTAAGCTACAATAAGGAATCTTGCTTTGATATCAATTTTTGAACACATAAATATACTAAGAGGGGAGTGAATTAGTTTATTATAAAATTTTAACTTTAATTAACGCATTGATGAACATTAAAACATCGTAAGTAGTTGAAATCTCAAAAACAATGGTTTTATCCTTTGGGAGATGGAACTAAAGGAGGATTAGGGTTCCTCCACCTATTTCTCTCAAGCTTCATTAAAGGAAAGACTAGAGATCTCAATATAAGGATGGAATTAGGAAAAAGAGATCTGCAATGGGGTGTCCTAGGGGTCTGATTAAAGAAAAAAAGGGGGTTCACCACCAAGTAAAGGCTTAGAAAGAAGAAGGCACAATGATATGCAAACCTAACTATGCAACTCAAGATATGGAATTGAAAATCAAAATAATGATTTGACAAAGGACATAGAGCACTTGGAAAACTAAAGATGCTTGAAATAAGGTCTGCACTCTCAAAAAATTGACTTTTAATGCATACTAGGACTCATACACTAGTAGGGGTGATTTAGTCCCAATTTAGGGTTTCGAGCTAAAACCATAATCTGGAACTGCTAAACCAAGATCTATAGAAAATGCTTGGAATTTGGTATATTGGGACTCATACACCACAAGTGGTGATTTAGTCCCAGTATTAGGGTTGATTAGAAACTCTGATATCCTCTAATGTTCCCCTATAGCTTCTCTCCTGTCAAATCTATGAATCTGAAAGTCTAAATTCTGCTCTATAGATGACTTTTCATGATCTTGCAATGCAAATGATAACTTTGACAACTTTCTCCAAGCTTTCTCTTCAATGGATCTTCAACCTAAATCTACAAATCACACATCAAAGAGAGGTGAAAATGTTGTTTTGTTAGTGGGAAGGGGTTTTCCTTAGTCAAACCCTATTTTGGTAATCAAACCTTGAAATGAAATGAAATAACATGAAGGAATGATGAATAAACAAATATGCTATGTTGTAATGAACCAAAACCTTGAACAAAAGGCTACAATCTTGTATGAAATGGGTAGTATGAATTTAGATCTTGAATCTTTCTTGTATGTTCTGGATCTTGACTTGAATGCTTGCTTGAATCATAAGAACATACATCACAATGTTAGCTAAAAAACAAACACGATGCATGAGGAATTTGACATGATGCTTGAATCTTGAATATAGCTCCAAAATACTTGATAATCACTCTTGAATGCTCTTGAATTTTTTTGTGATCATAAAATTTCTAGAATGCTTGATCTCAAAAAGTGCTAGCTTATTAGGATTGCTTAGATGAAACTATTTGAAATAACCTTGTATTTATACCTATTTATGCAAAATTTCCTAAAATTACAACACTAGAAGCCAACATCAGATCCAAGAGAAAAAAATCCTACCAAGAATTGAATTCAAAATTAGGTCAAAGCTAAGCAAGACTCATACACTAGTTGGGGCATCTGAGTCCCAGTAGGCTAAGCTTGGGACACAAATTTTAGGAATTGTTAAGTTCTATGCCAAATTTAGGTTTATGCCCTAAAACTTAGGTATGATCCATATGCCCAAGGTGGTGTATGAGTCCTATATCACTAAATCTAGGCCATACAAACCAGAATCATTAAATTATGATTGGTCATTTTCTATGTGTTAGGATTATCCTCAGAAAGATGCTTTAAATAAGGCTTGTGGATGCAAAATAAGACCAAATAAGGCATAAAGAGGCCCAATTTTAGCAGGGAGGGACCAAAGAAGTGTGAAAATGTAAAGGGATACATTTTTCTACACTACATTTAGCCTCCACTTTAGTGAGAGGATGAACTTGCTTCAAAATCACACTAAAGTAGAAAAAAACTCACATCAAGAGCGGTCCAAATGTACCAATGCTAATAAGATAGGATGACAATGATCAAGAGGGATGATAAAGCCCCTAGGATCAAGATCCTATGGAAAACCAACATAGGAATAAGAGAACACACACATGATTAAGGAGCAACAACAAGGCACAAGCATACACTACCAAAGACATAAAGAAGAAAGAAAAAATAAAACCTAAAAAGGGGTGGATCAATGTTCGACCACTTTTCCTGCACATTGTGGATTAGATGTAAGTTTTTTTTCAAAAAAATTTACAAGTGGAACACAATTTCCACTATGAAAATAAAACACACACTCACAAGGGCTAGTGGAACCTCAGGTCATCCACTAGGTGAGTCCCTAGTGAGACACATATGCATGTGGTTGATATGCACTCACACAAACAAGCAAGTAGTTATGGGAAAGTCATGCCTAAGTTTGACTCCCATACGTACAACCATACCAAATATATACCTCTTGATAAATTTGATAAGGCACCACACAACAGATCAACAAGATTCATGAGGCAAGCAAAGCTTTGTATGCTTGACACCCATAAACAAACAAGATGGCTCGATAGGCAAGAAAAGTGTGTTATGCAAGGTGGCCATATAATAGTTATTGCAAAAGAGTGTAAGGTACATTAAAATGATTTTTTTCTTAATTCATGCAAGGTATTAACTTAGGGAACATTGTGCCTAATGTCTCTAAGAGAGGACTGATCAAAGAATAGCAAATTCACAACTTAGGGGATGTAGTGTGTCACATCAAGCCACTAAGAGGAATATAATATGCTAAGAGAGATCACAAATATTGAAGGAAATCACACCCAATGTTACCACAAAGCAAAAGACACATTACATGAAGTAAGAAGACTACACAATGAAACATAAGAAATGTAAAAGAATAATGCCAATGTACGCCCCCAGTTTATAAAAATTGCTAAACACCATTCTGTGAGCAATTACTTTAAAGTAGAAAATGATGGATGCTAACAATAGAAAGGACATGAGAGCTTATTTGTAAATCCCTATTCCAAGTCATATGTTTCCAAATGAAGCTACATATGTCATGAAAACGGGTTGCCCCAAAAATGAAATCCCAAAATAACACAAAGGGATCCATGGATTTGGGGTTAATATGTTTTTTCTACAATTCGTTTTTAGAGAGTTTGGAACTATCATCATTCCCTAAATACTCATGGAATAGGAAGAATGAAAAAAAGAGAGCGAAAAAATAGAAAATATTTCAAGTCAGCATGGAAGAGACCTAAATGTCTCGATGCCTTGCATCATCCCCAAAAGGAAAACACAAGACAAAGAAATAGTTTATGACATAGACAAGAATGTAGGTACAAATAAAAGAATGCCACAAAGAGTGAGATATACATCAAGCATAATAGTACGAGGGAGATCACATTACACACACACAATCACACACATAACATGAAAAATAAAATAATGCAAAAGACTAGTAAGGTAGATGTGAGTCAACCTATTAGTAGGTCATCCACATCCCAATCTTGTTCATCATATATGGAAGGCAAACAACTAGCCAAAGGGATGATAACAACTTGTGCCAAATTAGGGTCATCACAAATTCAACACTCTTCCTAGGACAATTATCATTTAAGCTCATAGAAGAGGAAAATAATGTATTCAATTCATTATGCACTTCATCATCAATTTTAGCAATCTCATCATCATCATCTAAGTTAATCACAGTGGGAGGTCGAATGATAATTTCCAAAGAAGGTTTTAGCTCTTGTTACAGTTACAATATACGATCTTTTTGTTGCGAGAAAGAGGGAGACTCATTGTGTATTGCTTTAGTAAAATTTAGATGTTGATTTTCTTTGTTGTTTTCTTCATTTAACCTTTGAGAAAGAGAAAAATGTCTATGCCTATTCTCTCTAGCATTTCTATTTATTTTAGTATGATTTTCAAGTTATGTTTGTGTAGGAGTGGGTTTATCAACCATAGGTTTCTTTTCTTCCCTTAGGGGAGGAATGAAAGCAACCATAGGAGGTTGTTCAACTAATTTCACTTGAGCTTTGTAAACTTATTTTATCTTAGGGGGTGTGATGAGATTTCTTTGGTTTTCTCTTGGTCTTTTATAGGAGATAGGAAAAAGATCTATCTTAGGTTGGTCTTGGTTTCTTGGAATGTATTGTGGTTCAATCATATTTTCATCAGGGATAGGAGGCTCAGTCATAGGTTAAGGCATGTTTCTAAGGGATATTTTTCTATGTATTTCACCTTAAAAATTTTATATGATTTGAAAAATAATTCTTCACGAGGTTTAATAGGTTCTATAGGCTTGGGACAAAG
>VDFB02045112.1:0-11110 GCA_007258455.2 Sequoia sempervirens
AAATCTAGTCAATATATTGCTCATTAAGAAGTCAATTACTACTTTACTAGTAGCTTTCTTTGTTGGAATTTATTCCACCCACTTGGTAAAATAATCAGTGGCCACCAATATCCATGAATGGCCTCCACTAGATTTACATGCTATCTCTCCTATAAAATCAATACCCCATTGTTGGAAAGGAGCTTGTACTACAACTGGTTTTAAAGGAAAGTTACCAGAAAACTTTAACTTACTAGAGAAACATTGACAGCCATCACATGTCTTCACTAGTTGGTGTGCATCCTTAAAAACTGTAGACCACCAAAATCCAGCCCTCATTATCTTATGTGCACTTGTTTTGGCCATATAATTCCCTCCAAAAACTCCACCATGCATCTCCCTCAAAATTTATTTGGCTTGATCTTAGTCAACACACTTCAGTATGACACCTTCTCCATTCCTCCACTAGACCTTTCCATCCATAATAACATATTTGATAGCATGTAACTTCAATGTCCTTTTCTCATTTTCACTCAAATTTTCAGGACATTTCATTCTTTGCAAATAATATACCACATCTTTGTACCATTTAGAATGTTCCATATCACATATGTGTGATCTATTCTCTTCTTCTAGAAAATTGATCTGATTTGCTTCCAAATTACTTTGGGCCATGAGCTTGGCCAATCCTTGTCCTCTTACCAGTTTAGTAATTTGGACCTCAATGTTGAATTCTTGGATCCTATTTATCCATCTACATCTTCTTCCTGACACTTCTTGTTGTGTGAAGATGTCCTTAACATCAACATTAGGAACATAGGCATTTACAGTAGCGCCCATAAAATAAGGCCTAAAATCCTTTACTGCTTTCACTAGTGCATATGCCTATTTTTCATTTATATCATATTTGAGTTTTGCAGCTTGTAAATATTTGCTGAAAAAGGCTACAAGTTGCTCAAAACCTTATGCATTCTTTTGTAATAGCACAACTGCAATTGTGCAGAATGAAGCAAATGAGAAAATCTGCAAAGGCTTAGAAAAGTTAGGAGTTCTTAACATAGGAGCCTCCTTTATTGCTTACTTAATGGCTTGGAAAGCCTGCATAGAATCCTTATCCCATTCAACTTTGGCTCCTTTCTTGAGCATTTTGGAGATAGGGCGAACTATCTCAGCAAAAAATTTCACAAGTCTCCTTAAGAATTTTATTTGACCAAAGAAGGACTGTATCCCTTTGACATTTCAGGGCTATGGAACTTTATCAATTGCAATGACCCTCTCTAGATCAATTTTTACTCCGTCCTTGGAAACAATATGTCCCAATAATTTTCCCTCTAGTACTCCGAACACACATTTCTTTGGATTCAAAGAAATACCATATTCCAAGGCTCTAATGAATATCTTCTCCAAGTTCTCACAATGATCCTCTTCCCTTTTAGAAAATGTTGTCAAGTCATCTTGGTAGACTACCAAAAACAAATTAATGAAATCTAAAAATGCCACATCCATGGCTCTTTGAAAAGTGGCCCCTTCATTTGTTAGACCAAATGGCATTCTTACATAAACATATGTACCCCATGGTGTAGTGAAATCAATCTTAAACTACTCAGACTCTTTGACCATAAGCTAGTTATAACCAAAAAAGCCATCCATCATAGACATCAATTCACAACCTGTCACCCTTTGCAACATGGCTTCCATATTGGGTAATGGATAATTGTTGTGTGGCCTACTGTGAGAGTTTAAACATGTAAAAACAAATGAATAATCACACCAATAAGACATTATATCAAAAATATTAAAATAATTAATATTGCAAACTCAAGATCCTATTGTTTTATGTCATCCTATCAGTCTCTATCTTCGTGATTTTCATTGATTCTAACCGCTCAAATTGTATGCTAGGCTCAATGAACAATCCTCCTAAAGAACGATATTGAATATAACATGCATGTAATGCTTAAGCTAAAACATGATTGCTGAAAATGAAAGACTATTGATAGATGTTATGAATAATAAAAATAGAATGCTATAATGCTAGAATGCAATTAATCTCTAATTACTCTGATATGTGTTGTGTAACTCTTCTTGGATTGGATGTGCTATTTATAGAGTTTTTCAAAAGATTCTGATTGGTTGATATGATCAACGATTGTGAAAATTCTTGGTAGATCGAACAGTTGAGGATGGATAAGACTAAAGAAAAAAAAAGAAAGCAAAAAGCAAGATTTGTTTTCTTTTTATGTAAAAGAGGTAAGATAAGATGATGAAGATGATTTGTTAAAATCATCTTTTTGTGAGATTATGGAAAGATTTTGAAGAAGATAAATAATGAATTATTGAATTCAATTATTTATTTATGGGTGACACAGAGGTTTTTCTTAAAATAGAATATTTACCCTAGATTTGAAGAATAATGGAAGATTTTCACAATTAAATAGAATATTTAATCATGATTATGAGAAGATATGGAAGATATTCAATTAAATAAAGATATTTAATTAAACCTTTAAGAAATGGTATGTAAATGAAATTAATTAAATAGTATATTTAATTAACTAGAAGGAAGATTTGAAAAGAAATATTTAAATTTAATTAAATTCAAAAAGTGATAATTAATTAAAATAAATAAAATATATATATTTAATTAATCAAGTGGACATTTTGAATGTGAAATAATTAAACAAAAAATTATTTATTTAATCACATAATAGAAGAATAACTTGAATGATGAATGAACAATATAATTAAATTAATTAAATTTAATTATATGTAGAAGACTTTAGAGAAATTAATTAAATAATAAATATTTAATTAAATGCCAAGATTAACCAGATATGACCAATTTTATGCATCTACATTTTGCCCCTCTTTGAAGTAATGTGTGAAACGCATTGCTTCAAAGAAAATATTCCTGCTTTCGAAATTTGTTGTGTTTGACTTTGACCCTTTTTTGAAAAATATGCCCCTGATCTGATTTTGATGTGTTTCTAATCGAAAGATGCTTCTAGCATTAATGATGCCCCCTCAGGAGGTAAATCACTGATGATGATATGAGTTGTTTGATACTGTTGGATTTGATGTTGATGTGAATTCAATGATTTAGCTCGTGAAAAAAATGATGTATAGAGATGCCCCAGTGTGAAAATAAAGTCAAATTTGGATAAAAGGATAAAAAATGTCACAAAACTTACCTTGGGTTGACCTTTAAAAGGTAAAAAGGTAGAAAAGGACAAGTCATTTGCACTTTTTGACTTTTTGAATCTTGTAGCTCTGACAACGACCTAGTGACATGGAGATTCCATATCACCATCACAGATTCGAGCAATCTCGCCGATACCAGAGGCCAGTTGCGTATGGACCACCGGTGAGTTGATCTAACCGCTTGTGCTTTCAAATTTTTTCATTGAGTAAATTTTTCATGATTTTTCATGGATTTTAGGTTTGAAAATTGCATTTTAGCGCTTTTAGAAAAGTTTTAGTGCTTTCGATAGATGTTTTAGTGCTTACGATGAAAAGAATAGCACATCTAGGGTAGATTCAGCATGTAAACCGTAAAAACTAGTTTAGAGCATTCAATGAAAAGAGTAGCGCATATAGGGTGCCATAAGAAAATTTAGGAATGTAGTGCATCTAGGGAAAACAGTAGCGCATATAGGGTTATCATGCATCCAAAAAATGAAGTAGCACTTAGGATTAGAGTTTTAGCATTTAGAGGGAAATAGCGCATATGGAAACTATTTGAGTGCATCCCGTGCAAAGAAGGGCGCATTTGGGTTTTAGCACATCTAGGAAAAACAATAGCGCATATGAGTTTTAGCACATAGGGACCATAGATTAGCGCATCTGGTAAAAAAAAAATAGAATGTGTGTTTTAATGAAAGTGACATGAAAATGATGATGTATATTACTTCCTAAGTTAATAGATAGAAAAATTGTCATGTCATCATGTTGATCTAATAAAGAATTGATAACTTTGTTTCCAAAAATAGAAATCAAAGAGTAAATAACTTATAACTCTATTTCCCCTGTATGAAAAACGAAGAGTAGATGTTTGATAGGACTGCTTATAAATTTGTTTTCTGCGATAGAAAACAAATAGTAGATGATTGATTGCTTTCTGATAAATTTGCTTCTTGCGATAGAAAACAAATAGTAGATGATTGATTGATTTCTGATAAATTTGCTTCTTGCGATAGAAAATAAATAGTATTGATTGCTTGCTAATAAATTTGTTTCCTGCGATAGAAAACAAATAGTAGATTCTCCAGACCATTTTTAGGTGTATACATTTTGCCCCTCTTTGAAGTGATGTGTTTACGCATTGCTTCAAAGAGAATTTTGTGCTACTGTTGCTAGTATCGACGAAAAAAAATTAGTATGCCCCAAACTTGCCCCAGACATTGATTTTAGCTGTGATGATGGATATATGCCCCCTCGGGAGATAAATTGAAGATTTTTTTTTTTTTTTTGGATTTTTTGTAATTTTGCAATTTTTGTGATTTTTTTGATGTTTTAACAATGATTTGATGAAGATTTGATGTTGAAATAATTGATCTCCTAATAAAGAATATTGATTTCGCTAGATGATTAAATGTTGCCCTATGTTGCCTCCTTGTGTTTGATGATTTTCAATCATGTCAGCCTTTGATTTGATATGATTGATGATTTGAACAATTAGATGATATTTCTACCTCATGATAGGTGAGGTCTGATGTTTGATTTGATGATAATTATCCTCATGATAGGTGAGGAATAATTATAGTTTGATTGATGTACCTCATGATAGGCGAGGATCAATGATAGATTGATGATTGATCTTATGATAGGCGAGGATCAATGATAGATTGATGATTGAACTCATGATAGGCAAGGATCAATAATAGATTGATGTTTGACCTCATGATAGGTGAGGTTCATTGATAGATTGACTATAATTATCCTCATGATAGGAAAGGAATAATTATAGTTTGATGTTTGACCTCATGATAGGCGAGGTTCAATGATAGTCACTCACAAGATTTGATCAAAGTATCACCAAATCTGATTAAATTGATAGGCTAATTGATTTTTGATTGATTTTTGCTGATTTGCAATATGTTATGACCATAGGAAGATTTTAGAGTTCTTCCCAAAGATGTGGTACATGATTCTGCATTTGGTGCAGGTCGATATAGATATCATCAGTCGATGTGGAAAATCTATAATGCAAATGCAAAACTAATATGAATGCAATCTAATTTAACCATGCAAATCTACATATGCAAGTATTGCCATCTTAATAGTACTTTTATCATGCTTTGTATCATCATAGAGCTTTAAAAATGTTGAAAGTGAGTACAAGCATCAATGGTATAATGTAAACCAATGATGACCTGAGTACTACTCTTGATTTTTTATATTCCAAGTGAACACAAGCATTGGGGTATAATTAAACCAAGATGACCTGAGCATTTCTTGTGTAAACAGACAAGAATTAACCACTTTCCTATGTGAATTGGAATGTCATTAGTGATACTTTGTAGAGCATGTCTCGCGACAATTCACATAGTAATGATGATTAGCGCATAGAAAACAGACAAAGAAAATACCATACTTCTTCCTGGATTCTCTAGTTCAATACATCATCAAGTTGCTGCAAAGAAATGATAACAATGATCAAAGTACAACATATCTAAATTTTTCTTAAACTATTTCAATAATTATTTAGATTAGATCATTGATCCTTATTTTGTGATATTTTTGTGTTTTCGAGATTTTGGATCAAACCTAACCTAAAGACCTGTCATAGGGGCCTTGGGGGGTAATCAAAAATTAGCCTTGCCTATGTTATACACACAAAGACCACGTAGTTTGACTGACATAGACTCATGTTTTTGGATTTTTTGATGTGATATGGATGTTTGATGCATTTTCGATGGTGATTGATATTCCATGTCGGGTTGTGTGTTGATCATTGTTTTTGTTGCTTTTGTCCAACCGTTGTTTGTCTAATTGATTAAGCTCAATGTTTATTGCCCCCGACGAGTTCAAGATTTTTTCCCCAAGCTAGGGTGAGACATGACCACATGATATGATATGTACATGAGGTTTCCTTGCGCTTTTTCATATTTTTATGTTTTTTTTTTTTTGGAATGATATGATATGACCGATTTAAGGAACAAGATTCCCCACAATATGGGTAATGCAACCATGGATAAATGATAGATCAAAATGAAAGATTCACTAAAAAATGTGTCACACAAGCAACATATCTCTTGCTGAAAGATGATAATGGTTGATTGATTAAGATGCTAGGAATGATTGATTCCATAATGCATGATGATGATAAGTACTTAGGATCACTGGTTCCCCTAAGTACGATAAGATTCATGATTGTTGATGATTGATTGACAAAAGATATGAGGATTGGATATTTTTTTGTAGCTAGACTCAAATATGATGTGCATGATAAGATTCAAGGTTGCAAAGGGACATGACGTATATTGAGTTTGATAAAATAAAATCAAAATAAATAAAAATTAAATATTTTCTATTAAGTGTGGGAAATCTTCATCATTATATTTCTTAAAATCTCAAAAGCCAGTGTGTGTGGGCAGAACAGGATATGGATGATAGGGATATGGAGGAAGGACTTAAGCATCAATTTTCACAACCAAATATCCCTCTAATAAACCATGGAAATGGGAATTAGACTCCTAAATGTTGGAAGATGAATGATATGATGGAAGAATCTAAGGACTTATGCAAAGGTTTGGATTAAAAGAGAATGATGGGGGATGAATGTTGGATAATGGATAGGAGGTTGGAAGGCCTGTTGATGGATAGATGGAAAGGATGGAAAGATCAACATTGGCACACACCTTGAAGGGTCGTAGAGTGATGGAGGAAAAATGGATTTGGAAGGTGATAGGTTATTAGATGGAAAATTGGAGGAAGCTTTTGGATTAGCAAATTTGGATGCCAATTTATATTTTATTGATTCTATGAGACTTTTAGGAATCCACATGAATTATGACTTTGATTTTTTCTTTGTGGGCCTTTGTGACCTTTGACATTTTTCTTTTCGATTTATGGACCTTTGTGGTCTTTGAAAATTGCCTTTTTTCTTTGATAGGCCTTTGTGGCCTTTTAGATTTTTCTTTTGATTTTGGATCAAATTTTCTTTTATTTTTGCATGTCTCTTCAAGGAGACATGTTGATCCTTTGATACATGTGGATTTTGATATAGAAGCTTTTGATATTTGGCACCCAAATTATGTCCAAGAACAATGGGAGGGGTGGGTTGAGATGAATTATATGGAGGTATTATGGATGAGTTAATGTGGGTATAATTTTGAAAGGGCATCAAGGATGTGTGCCTTTGTTGTTCTTGAGAAATAGGATATGGACCTAGGATAGAGGGAAGGTTTGATGGACTAGGATGAGGACCTAGGATAGATGGAATGTTTGGTGAATTAGGATGAGGACATAAGATAGATGGTAGGTTTGATGAACTAGGACACTTAGGTGTATAACCAAGGCCGTGGTGATATGGGTTTCTTTGAACAGAAAGGGGTTCTAGGATAGCTTTCTCATGAAGGCCTAATCCTTTTCCTTTGTAATTCATACTTTGACACATTCGTTTACCAATGGGATATGTGTTTTTTTGTGAAACAAGATGCAAGTCCATTTTGAGGAGGATATGATATGGATGAGAGGATATGTGTTGGAAGTAAACCAGAATGGATAAAGGTAGAGGATCCCAATTTATAGGTGTGGGGTTCATGGATAGCTTGAATAGGTGTGATAGGTTCTTGACATGGGGATGATGGGGTGTTTTGATCTTGACTTGGAAAAGGATTATGAAGTGGTATGAAAGGCATATCTTGAGCATGAGAAGGATAATCATCTTTATGGGATGAAAGGGTATCCTTGAATGGAAGCATATCTTGGTCTTGATGAGGAAGGGAATCATGAGATTTTGTAGAAATCATATCTTGATCATCAGTTGGTAAGACATCATTAGATAGGATGGAAGAACTATCATGCTCTTGTAATGCAATATAATCATGAGATGGTATGGATTGATTAGATGATGTGGAAGAAGAAATTGGAAGGATACTTGTCTCTTGAGATGGAAGGGAATTATTTTGGATGAAAAGTGAAAGGAGGGGACCCTCATAAGATTCTTGAGAAATGAGATCTTGATCAAATATTGGAAGAATTTGTGGAATTTTGATATCATTGGATGGAGTGGAAAGAATATTTTGATCTTGATGTGTATGGGAGTCTATGCTAGCATGCTTTGGATTGAGAGATTGAAAAGAATCATTGGATGTTGATGATATGATAGAAGAGGATGATTGGATGGAATTTTTAACTTGAGTGAAAGAATCTTGAGGTTTATTTTGGCTTATGGTGGATGGAGATAAATGCATGACATGACAAGATTGCTCAATATCGTTTTTGTTTGAGGATTTAGATTTGGGATTACTAAAATTTTGTAAAAATTCAACAACATTGAACTTGGATGATGTAGTTTTGGGTGAAGAAGGTCTCATGTTCATTGTTTGGTCAAGAGGATATGGATAGCTGTCTGGTAGCAAATATCTTTCTATGGTTTCTCTTTGTATGTCTTGAAATTGTTGTTGAAGGTTTTCCATCTACTGAGTTAAAGAATTCAATTGACCCTTATGTATTTCAGCCATGGTGGTTTGAGTTTCAATTTCCGATTCTTTGGATTTTTAGTCTTTGTGACCTTGTTAAAATGGACATACGAACGTTATTGTTTTCAATAAACTTTTGATCTTAGTTTGGTATAGTTTCAAGGATATTAACTCAAGTCAAATATAATGATAGATTCTATTGATTATACTAAGTTGATAAGTTTGATTATATGGTTTCGTTTCTTTGATTTAGGATGATTGATCCTGAAACTTAACTTACTAATCAAATGTGTTTGATTGAGACACTTTTGGATGGTAGATCTTGGTTTGATTTGAAAAAATTCAATTGTAAAGTCTAATTTATGCAGGTTTAAGACTCTCTTTTGATTTTGGAAAGTTTATGTTTTGATAAAAATCTCAATTTTGATGTTGACTGTCTGACAGAGGTTTCCAATAGCTTTTTTTTTCTTTTTTTATTTGTGTTTTTTAGGATGATCTTATCTAAATTAATGTTTTGAAAACACAGCAAGAAATTGTAGAACAGTTTTTTTTTAAGAGACGTAATCTAAATAGATAGTGTATGTTCAAAAAGAACCACGCATGGTCCTATTTTCACTGGTTTGATAACAATAAAGCACTTTAGACAGACTCACTCTTAATAGTCAAAAGGTCATTGTTATACTCAACAACCCACATCTTAAAATTGTGTTGAATCACACAGCCGTGTCACCCCCTAGAGGGTGCCTGTGTTTTTTTCTTTTCCAGGTGCATACTCAAGGTTACATTTCTCGATCCCTTGAGTAAACAGTCCTTGGAAATTATATGGTGAGTGTCTTGGGGGCAGATTCTTCCCTTCCCTTGCACTACGAGTATTACAATGCTTGGTTACTGATTTGGCTAGATACTACACTAGGTTCTTAGAAAGGATTTCCATTCAGAGCGGCAAGTGATAAACTCCCTGAGGAGACCTCCCAACCTTTAGAAAAAAGGTTTTGGGGATGGTTATCTTGCACACTTCTAGAAAAAGTGGGTTTCTCTAGATTTCCTTTAAATTTTATAGTGGGGTGGAAAAACCTAGCTTTGGTTTGAACCAACTTAGGTCATTCCCGTAGGGTGAGTACTTATTCCCACTATGGTAGGCCTTCTATAGGATTTAATAAAGCTTGAAAATGCATGAAATAAAGGATGAGTCTGGTGTTTTGATCACCCAATTAAGGGGATAGCATATGCCTATCACCACACAAACACAAAAATCAAGTTGTTCAATTTTTAGAGCCCAAACTACAATTTTCTATCTATGTGAAGATGTTGCTTCACAAAAAGGCATGGTGTAAATTTTAAATCCAAATTGAAATGTTTGGTGACTATCCTAGGATTGATAAATTTTTAATCAAGTGACTACCCTAGGATTGTTTCATTTTAATCCAAATCCAAAAACCAGTGAGTTTCTAATGTTCTTTTTAACCAACTTTGACAAAGCTTGTGTTGATGGTTAATTTTAAGGCCAAAGTAATGTTAGTTGGTCCTAAAACATGAATGAAAAATAACATATGATGGGTTATTTTCCCAAGAGTGTTTGAAAACACTATTACAATGGATATCAAATGCTTTTTCTTTCACTTCAATGCTCCATGTTCTTCTTAAAACCTGCAATAAATGCTCAAAAATGTTAGATGAGATCAAGAAATAAGAAGATATAAGGGTTAGATGAATGATTAAGCATAAAAGCCCTAAAACTTAGACCAAGTTACAATGTGATTTGACTTTAAATGTAAAATTGAAAATTTTAACTATAAAAAAAGTGATAAATACCTACACCATTTCATAGCTTATGAAATTCTACCCCATTTCAAAAATAAAAGTTTTGAAAAAGACCTCCGTATGACCAAGATATGGCCATTTTAAGATTAACTATCAAAGCACTAAAATAGAGGTCAAAAGCGCTACATAATTCATCAAAAGTGCTAAAATAGTCAGAAGTGCTAAAACAGACTACAAAACTTCTACAAAATTTATCAGAAGCACTAAAACAAAGGCTAGAAGCGCTATAGAATTTATCAGAAGCGCTAAAACAGCCAGAAGCACTAAAACAGAGGTCAGAAGTGCTACTTCATTAAAAGCACTAAAATAGAGGTCAGAAGTGCTAAAATTTTTGTTAGAAGTGCTAAAATAGACAAAAGTGTTATAGTTTTTGGTAGAAGCGCTATAGAATCTTCCGATCGTGCTAAAAGAATCACACCAAATTCCTGTACGAAAGCTTTTCAAAAAAAAAAGTTAAAAACATGGGGTAAGGCCCCACGGTGAGCCCCAAAATGTAAGTGTGGAAAAAGTGAACTAAATACAATTAAATACACCTCTTAATGAAACATTTTATCAATATTAAACATGAATTAAACTAATTTAAAATAGAGAAAATCTTGAAAGTGTCTCATTGTCTCCTATCTCCAAAGATTTATCAAGTTATAGAAGCTCTCAAATTTGTAAGC
>VDFB02045113.1:0-49037 GCA_007258455.2 Sequoia sempervirens
GGGAATCAACTAAGCATATGAATAAGACATTGAAATAGTTTTTCACTTGGACAAAAATTCATTACATTAACAAAATAATTTTAGTATAAATGTTTGCAGAAATGTAAAGACAACCATTCAAGATTGAATTGATAAGGACAAACATCACAATCTTGCAATACTATCATAACAAAGCAATGACACTATGAGACCATAAATTTGATGAGTGGAAAACCACTCCAAAATGATGCCTCACTAGCTTAAATAAAACCACTATTTACAATGCCTTACAAGAAAAATTTAGAGCACCAACCCCTTTTAACACATAACAATTATAGCATCCTATCAGAACCCTAGAAGTGTAGATTTTGCAACTCTATAATTTCAATAGAAAACTATGTATGTAATCATATCAATAAGCACATTTAAGAATGTTGTGCATCAACATCTTCCTTTACAAAGTATCTGAGATTCAATGATTTTCAATATAAAATAGTTTCTTGTTATTGTAAGAATAAATTCTGATGTCTCACAACATTTATTTTCACCATCAATCCGAGAAATACCAAAAAACCTTCTTAAATAGAAGTAAGATAATTTTTGTATGTCATTTGAATAACTAAAAATCAACTCGGGTTAGGGTTTATAAACCCTAAATAGAAAAATAGTTACCCAAGAGAAGAACTATGAGAAATCATGATTATTAACCAACCTCTCCAAACTGATTCCTTAACAAAAGCATTATGAACACATTATTCACAAAATTGATCATCATTTTCCTTTTTCTCAACCAACTAATCCAAAGCTCGAAATAAATAAAAAATTGAAAATAAATGATAGAAGAAACTAATGACCTATCAAAGAGTTCCCAATGACCCAGTTGAATGTCATTAAATTGGTCGATGTCCACACTTGAGCTCTCAAGTTCACAGTTAACACCAAACCATCCATTATACACATGTTCCTCAAGAGTATCGATCTACACTGTTAAAAACATATGGTGACTACTATGGTTCCAAAACAATGCAAAAGAAATTTTCCCTAGTTTTTTACTTCATTCCTTTTAAATAATTTATCTAAAACAACAATGCTTTGAAGTATGATAAGAAAACTCAACAATATGCATGATTTAAACAAACATCATAATGTTTTTTAATCCAATTTCAAAAAAACATCTGCCATGAATGCTGACAACATTATTTCCACATCATAACCAACCATATGTTGTTGGTGCCAAATCACCAAGTCAACCATCGATGACTTATCAAATACAATACCTTGCACTTCCTTCTCATGTTTTATGTGACTATGACATATAAAGATAAAGCCCAAAACATTAAGCAGGTCTACCATATGACTTTTGATAAAATTGTCTCCTTTTAATGATATGAATTATAATTAAGTCTGATCCATATACAATATAAACCATCGATACAATTTTATTTCCAAAGCCATATGCCATAACAATATGTAATAGCATTTCCACCAAGAAAATGTGAACAAATAATCACATTAAAAATCTAACAAGGAAGGCCAAGATCACCTCGGAGTATGCAAGCAATCCGAGTCTATAAATACTGCAAGCACCAATGAATAATAATTTTTTGAAAAAACAATACCATATACCTTATGTGCATGCCTTGTCATGATGAACACATATTAAACATTAGTACCAACATATACATGTAAAAATTGAAAATTGAAAGAACATGATGAATCATATGAATCAACACCACATGAACCAAGATCAATATAAATGTGTTCATATAAATGTGCCAACAAAGCAAGCTACCTAAAGAAAACTGAACCCTTATAAGGATGAACCCTTATTATTATATGTCCAACCAAAATCTCCTTGAAAGCTTGTATTACCAAGCATCAAATGTTGGCACACTATGTGTAACAAAAATTGTAATCAAAACCTTGTATGCTTTGTGCAAACCTCAAATGGAGCCTTCAAATGATCTTGAAAATGATCAATTCTAAAAACTGTAATCAAAACCTTGTATGCTTTGTGCAAACCTCAAATGGAGCCTTCAAATGATCCTAAAAATGATCAATTCCGAATAACCTGTACAATGCCTTATCAACCATGTGACTACACCATCTGCATATCATGAGAACCAATCAATCCTAACAAACAATGAGTGAATGCATCTTGCATCAAATTCCAAACAACCAATCTACACATCAAACCATGTCAATCAAAGAACATCATTATAAGAACCGGTTTTTTCATCAAGGACAAACATCACAAACACATCAAGTCAATAGTTGGTTGAAAATTTGTAATTCCCAAATTTTCAGTTGTTTTAGTTCTAATAACATTAATAGCAACTCCTAAGTCAATAAGGACATTTGGAATTTCAATGCCATTAATATTAAGGGTAATCACTAGAATTTTTTGGGTCACCATACTTCTAAGGAATTAAATTCCCTAACAAAACATAAGATAGCTTTCCTCCAATTTTAATTGTGGAAGGTAACTTCTTTTTCCTTCCAAGTGTTTTGACACACAAAGAATTAACCACCTGGTTAATTTCTGGGATATCATGAATAGCTCTCAAAAGTGGAATTTCAATGTTAATCTTCTTAAGTTCTTTGATAATTTGGGATTCTACCAAATCATCTTGTTTCTCCTCAATTTTCTTTCCAACTACTAATTATTGTTGAAATTGTGTAGGAAATGGTGCTTGGTTATCAAAAGAAATATCTTCATTCTTTTGCAATGTATCCTTCATCAAATCTTGTTGTTGTTCATCCTTACTCAAATTAGGTTTTAATGGTACTAATCGAGTCCTCAACTAAATATCATTCAAATTAATGTTGTTTAAACCAACTTTATTAGGATCAGTGTTGTAAGCTGACTATTGAGGTTTAACATTTTTAGGATTAGGAACTAGCTGAGTTTGAATTTGAGGTTAGTTTATTGCTTCAAAATTTGAGGGTTGAGTGGAACTAGAAAAAAGTGATTGATTTTGATTCCAAGGTCTTCTCGGTCCCTAATTTTTCCATTGAGGATTATTACCTTGGTTAGGCTACCATTGAGGTTGATTAGGCTACCACTGATATTGATTAGGTTGCCATTGTGATTGGTTCCATTGAGGATTAGTCCATTTAGGTTGTCCCCAAGGTGGTCCCTAGGATTTTTCCATAGAAGGAGGTGAAATTGGAATTTGTTGGGAATTCCAATGATATTGTGGATTCCATTGATTTGGACCCCAATTGGAATTATTTATAGGATTAGACTATCCTCCAAAAGTCGGGTTAAACTACCTTTGTCCAATGTAGTTGAGTTCTTCCTCTATAGGTAAATATTGAGAAGGCTTCTTCAAATGGTTTTTAATCTCTGGGAGGAGATTACATTTACCAGTAGAATTATTTTTCTCACAAATTTCACACAAATCTACTTGATTGAGAGGACATTCCCTTAATGGATGTTTGTCTCTACATTTAGGACACTATATAGCCAATGGTTCTATAGTTCTTTTCTTAGGTTGAGAACTAAGGTGAAGAAGGATATCAGTCTTTAAATTCACTATTTCCTCCATGACCTTAGAAACATCAGTAGAGGAACCCCTTTTCTTCTTTCTAGAACTTGGTCTTGTTCTTGAATAGTTCTTGCAAATCTCAACTATTTCTTCAAAAGTGAGTTCATTGATGTCTCCTTTTCCTATCAAATTCATGGTATATCTTGAATCATCATCAATTCATTTTAGGAAAATGGATTTATATTTTCTTCATCCAACCCATTCCCACATCTTTTTAAAATAAATTGGTATTTGTCTACATAATCTTCTAAACTCTCCTCTTCTAACTATTTCATTTTAAATAGTTCCTCTTTCATGTCCCTAACCCAACAATAATCCTAGTATTTTTCTAGAAAAATTGTTTCCATTTCTTCCCAAGTGTTAATGGAATTAGCATTCAATCCCATGAACCAACCCAAGGCTGATTCCTTTAGAGTGGATGGAAATAATTTTAATTTTGATTGTCAAAAGTGTAGTCATAAATTTGACATAATACTTTGAACTAAAACAAGAATTTGTCAGGGTCCTCCAAAGTTTTCCCATGAAATGTAGGTAAAATAGAGGTTGAAGTATTTTTCATAGGTGGTTCATTAGCCTACCTATTAATAGCAATAGGGAAAGAGAATACTCTATTAGGAACCTCTTTTTCCCTTTCATGCCTTTCTCGTTCTCCTTCATCCTCCATGTTTTCTATGTGGTTGAAGACTATTTGAGTAGACAATGATGAAATTGTATTGTGTGCTTGAGATCCTTTAGGAGAAGGTATTATATCTCTTATGAATATTCCAAACTCATCTCTCTGCCTATTCATCAATTAATAAAGAGATTCTTTCCAACACTTAAGGCTTAAATTTTCTTTTTAAGGTTGGATCATTCTTTGGAAAGAGTGCCAAAAATTATGGATAGGGGTTGTTGTTGTCACAATTCCCTAATCATTTAATCTTTAATTGTCAACCCAAGGGTGTCTAAAGCTATCCATGGTAAGAGTTGGATTGGATTTTGGGGGGGATTGTTGTTGGTCCATTTTGTCAAGAGTGCTTTAGAGTTGTTCCTTCCTTATTGGTAATGGCTCTACACTATTCTACACTATTCTTCTAACTTTTTTCTTACTTAAGTTATTCTAAAGCTTCAAAATGAATTATTTTAGAACATAAAATGTGCAGAGATAGGACATATTCCAAGCTAAATTAGATTGTGAGGAATGGATGATTAAACTTAATCTAACTTGTAGGAAAACAAGAATCTAACATTTACTTGAATTCAAAATCTAATTAATCAACAAAATTGAAATATAATTCAAAAGAAAATGACTCCATTCCTCATTCATCCAATCTAACATGTAATAATTCCTACTTTGTGGATATTCCATTAAGAACATAACCATTTATCAATGATAAACTAACTATTCTATGTACAATTGAATTACTTGAAAGTGAACCAAACTAAAGTAGAAATGATTATAATTAATTAACACAGTAATTGAAACAAAGATTTCAACAATACATATTTACATTTAAGATTTATTCTAACTTTAAACTGATGAAATGATTTTGACTTAGAACAAGAATGAAGATGAAATATTTAACTAATAGGATCACCTTCCTTTAGAACAATAGGCCCTGCTCTGCCTCTGGAAGGATCTTAACATAGAAATGGTCAACTTATTCTTTTATTCCATTGAATTTTCCCAAAGAGGGACAAAGTACAAATGATTCGACAAAGAACTAAGAAGCATAATTTGCTGAAAATCAAAAACTAATACAATCTACTTCCTAACTAATTTGATGTTGGATATATATCCTCTCTTATTTGAAAAGTGGTGAAAAGTAGGAAATCAAACTAATCTCCATATTATTAAAGATATTTTGGAGCACAAGAAGTACAATCATGAAATTCTTCAGTTGATGTTGAATATTATTTAACTAATAGGTATCCTGGTCGAAGCTTGTTGAGTCATGACAGGTTAGCTGCCAATCTCATTTGAATTGAAAATTGGTTAGCACTTCATCTAATCCATAAATACTCTTCCAGTCATGAGTAAATATATAATAAAAAAAAAAACACATATTAAATTCCATTTAATTATGTATTCAAAGAAAATAAGCATTTATATAAAAGCACTTATATTCGAAGTCTTCATGCATAATTAAGTTCATAAATGAAGCATATAAAAGATAATATCATAAGTTTTTAAGCCAAATAAAGTATCAAGTGTTAAACTTAGAAAATATATGAGGTCTCTATGATCCCTCATCAACTAGCATGTAGAAAAGTGGGATGCAAGGTAGATAATGATTAAGTCCTCTACAAATGGTGCCTATTGCTAGGTTTTCACCAATTGTACTTATCCAAGGTGCCACTAAGGGTTGTTTTCACCATAGGACACATTATTTATCTTTAGTACTTTTTCATTTATTTTGACATATTTTTTTTTTTTATTCAAGGGGTAAACGCTTTTGACTGGAGCTATGAACCGGATTACAACCATTCAACAATACCACCCCAATGGGGTTTGAACCTCGGTGGCACAAACAACAATGCCACCTTTAAACCATCACACCATGCCAATACCGGCTTTTTTTGACATATTTTGACTCTTTTGCATTTTTTTTTATTTTTTTACTTTTTTTGGGTATTTTCTAGGTACGGTAACCCAACTAACTTAGTTGTACAACCTTTTTAAATGCATTATATTGATGTTCTCCTCCAAGGGTTACCCCTCAGGTGTATCAAGATGATATTCCCTAGAATCATATTTTGTAGTGAAGACATAGGGACCCAACCAATTAGCATCAAACTTTCCTTTCTTCTCTTGATCTTGTTGGGTGCATTGATTTTCCTTGATGACTAGATCATCAACTTGAAAATGATGAGGAAAAACCTTTTTATTATAGCTCCTCCTAAGTTGATGTTGATAATCCTTAAGATGATTGTAAGCCTTAAGATGCTTCTCGTCTAGAAGGTCTAGCTATTTGAAACATACAACATGAGATTCTTCATCACTGATCAAATTCTTCAAAAGGATGTTGAGTGATGGGATCTCAACTTCTATTAGCAAGATGGAGTCAATGCCATAGACAAGGGAATATGTAGTTGCACTAATAGGGGTGCACATGGATGTTGGGTAAGCCTAAAGGATGACATTAAGGTGGATATTCCAATCAAAACCAATGTTATTGAGAACCTTCTTAAGTATTTTGATGAGAGTTTTGTTAGTAGCATAAGCTTGTCCATTACCTTGGGGATAATAGGGTGTTGACCAATGATGTTTGACGTGGTATGTTTCACACAAGTGTCGCATATACTAGTTTTTGAAAGGTTTTCCATTGTTGGTAATGATGGTGGAAGGGATACCATATCTACAAAGAATATGGCAAAGGATGAATTTGGATATTTGGATGCTAGTGATTTGGGAAAGTGGAATTGCTTCCACCCATTTAGTGAAATATTTAGTGGCTATGATTATGAAGGTATGGCTTTCAGATGAGGGAGGATAGATCTTGTTGATCAAGTCAAGACCCCACTATGAAATAGGCCATGTCACAATGATAGGTTGTAGATCCTATGCATGAGCATGGGTTAGATCCACATGTTGCTGACATGGTACACATTTTTAAACAAACTCATAAATATTGTGTTCCATAGTTGGCCAATAATATCCCATTTTGAGAAGCTTCTTTTCCAGGGCCATCCCATTAGTATGGTCCCCACAAACACCACTATGCACTTAATTTAATACAACATGAGATTCCAATTTTCTTAGAAATTGAAGAAGATTGCCATCATACCTTCTATGATGAAGTGTATCACCTATGATTATGTAATGAGATGTGTGTTGTATGAAGGATTTATGTTGGTTGCAAGTTAGATCAGGTGGTATAATGTTATCATGGAGTTAGGTGTAAATATCATGGTACCAAGGAGATTGGGGACCTACAATATCACATACCATTTCATTGTCTAGAATATCATATGTTGGGATTAGTAACTGCTCAACCAAGAATTCACAATCTATTCAAACTCTAGGCATGTCAAATAAGAGAACCAATTGTGTCCATTGCATCAACAACTTTGTTCTAAAATGTAGGGAATTGCTCAAATTGGATATGACTAAAGTACTTCTTAAAGTAATCAACCATGTGCTTATAGGGGAGAAGCTTATCATCCTTAGTATGAAACTAATCATTGACTTGCTTGATTATGATTTGGGAGTCTCCATAAACATGTAGATGAGTTATATTCCACTAGATTACAATTCCAAGGCCTGTGATCAAAGCTTCATATTCAACAATATTATTCATGCATGGGAAATCCAATCCGAAGGACTTTGGGATATAGTCACCTTGTGGGGTGATGAAGAGGATACCTGCACCAACTCCATTTTGGGTATAAGAGTCATCAAAGTAAAGTGTATGTTGGAACTATTAAAATTTGATATTTTTGTATATCTTTCATGCCCCCTGAGTCTCCATATGAATCCTTCCTTATGCATATTTTCTTCATTTCATCATATGTTTGCTCATATTTTGGCTCATATGTGTCCCATATATCATCCATGTCTACACTTTCCACCTTTTGGTCCATATCGACATAGGTCCATGAATGTCTCCCCGACCTGTGTTGTTTTTATGCTAACATTTATATACTATAGGTCTGTCGGCAAGACTCTTTTGGTGTTTTGGTAACCATGGAGGAGTCTATTGGTGGGAGTTTTCCTTCGATGAAACATCTTGGTGAATGACCTTCGGTCTCACCGACATTACACATGAGGCTTGTCGGTGAGACACTTGCCTTTGGAGTATGTCATAGCGATTACACATTGTCTTGTCGGCAGGTGGCGAGAGGGTGCATATCAGTGTAAGTTGGGCTATCGATATGAGGTCTCAGCGAGTGACCTTCGGTCTTGCCGACACTTCGTATGTGTTTCCTTTTCGGCCAAACACAAGTCTTCACTGAGGGGTCATAACGACGTGCACAAGTCTTACCGACAGAGCATAAGGGTTCTTTCAGATGGCCTTCAGCGTGAGATCTATTTTCTCTTGGCGAACAAAGGGCTAGCTCAGGGTAACTTTCGGTGAAACAAGAGCACTCTACATGAGGTTTCCCCGACATCATTATGTCTCGCCGATAACACGATGAGGTATCTATCGGTAAGAAGGCCAAAATGTCTTGGTGAAAGTGAATAGAACAAAACATTACTACTCAGTGTGACCTATTTGTTTTGGTGTGTGGTCTTGGCGAGGTGCTCGGGGTCTCACCGAGTGGAATGTTGAGGTCGCTTTGTTGGCTTGAAAATGGGGTTCTTACAGCAACATATGAATAAGTGGGTGCCTTTGGTGAAACATTGTATGATCGACATAGGGTCTCCCCAATATCTATGAGCTATAGTGAAGCGGATGAAATGAAAGGTGCGGTTTGGTGTGAGACCTCTTGGGTCCCAGTGACATGTGAAAGGGTAAAGGAACTCTTGAGGAAACATAAATTGATCTACGGGACATCTCCCTGACTTGGATAAGTCATGACAAAAGATAAATACAAAGGCAAAGTGATTAACGTTTGAATTTCCTTCAGCATAGCTACTGCGTTGTCTCACCGATTGTTTCACTGGTGAATAACATAAATTTGAATGTTGAGGCCGACATGTAAAATGCTTGAAGACCGTTGTAGGCCAACATAATTTGAGCCTGAATTCTATGGAGGGCTAACATGGTTTTTCATTGTGATTTATTTTCTCATGCTGGTGTATAAATAGGCGTTTTGTAATTGTAAAATGGGGACCAGTTATTAGATTTTTTGATACACTACAAGTAGATACAGTAGAATAAAACTATTAGATCATAGACTATTGTTGCATGATTTTAGAATGGAGGTATTTATGAAAATTAGTTGATGTTGCTGCATTTTCTGGTGTCAATTATCTGTTAAATTTAATGAAAATACTGCTAAGTTGTCTCCAAGATTGATGCTTTTTGGTTGTGTAAATTGACATAACAAGTGTATGTTCAGTTTATCAATGCACATTTGTTGTATCTATGTGATTAATCAATTGGTTCTGTCAAGCAAAGATTAAATCCTTTTAGTTAATCATAGTAATCAGAGAGATTCATTTGGATTATTAAAGTAGAACTTAGTAGTTATAGTATTGCATGTTTATACAAGTTGTAAACAAAATGTATGCCAGATAATTTGAGTTTTCTCCAGAGAGTGTTGTTCATCTTGATTTCATTTGACTTTGCATACCCAACAAGGCACTGGTCTCTACAATTTCATCATTTGATTTCATTCAATTTCTATATATCTATTAATTAAACATTTTGGGATTTAGATTAAAAAGATTGCTATCAAGTTTGAATTCATTTGTTCACCTCTATTTGCCATTGTGAAAAAATTGTTGTAAGAAGTATAATCATAAGTCTGCTCAATTGAAAAGGTACACCTGCCCAAGGTTTAGTAGCACATAAAGAGTAGAAGGTTGAGTTCTCTTGACCTTGTCTGTTACCCTAAAGTGTATCAAGAGATTGGCCGCCTCTTGAGGCATTCAGCCTACGTTTTTGAGAGCTAAAAAATTGGCGACTATGCTAGGGATACATTCAGAATCAAGGCCTTTCATAGAGTCAGTAACTATATATAGACTCTGCTAGGAATAAGAAACATCAAGCATTTTCTCATTTTTGACAAAAGTGAGTGGCGATTCTGATAGAATTTTTGCAGCTGTTCATCATGAATGGAAGAAGATCTCAATACAGGGGAGGTCATACTAGAGCCCCTGCTGGCAGTAGCAAATGGACACACAAAAATGACAAGGTTGATAAGGGAAAAGGGATAAGTGAGGACATATGCCTGACTGGGAAAGACAAAACATCAAGAGCACATTGTGAAACATATGATACATGGAGAGATAATTCAAGTGTAGAACTTTGTACTCCAGAAGACCAAAGAAACCCCTTCTTTTCTCTTGATCCTCAAAAAAAGGTTGAGTTTGAAGCTGCATGTGAGGTTGAACGAATCAAAATTCAGCATGAATATGATCAGAAGATGGAAGGTAACCAAAATAACTCTATTATTCATGAGCTTCCTGAGGAAGTAAAAGCACAGTTTGAATCACAGAGGAAGGAGATAGAAGAGCTAAAGGCTGCATTGTAGAAAGTACAAATTACTTCTTAGACAGCTAGCTTCCCTCTGAAATATGTACCACCTCATAAGTAGGGTAATCATGGTGCAGGGCCTTCAAATCCACCAGTGTCTCCTCACCATCAGACAAGAAATTACTATAATCAGCCAAATCCTCCACCTCACATTCCTACTCAGCAGCCAAATGTGCATCCACCTCCTGATCAACATCACGTCCCACAGCATAATGCACAATACAATAACCCTATGCATCAGTATCAGTATCCAACTTTTCCTTCCCCTCAACAGTATACAACAATAATTAGACAGATTGATTTGGTAGGGATTCAATTATCTCCTTATCCAATGGATGGCAGTTGGAGAGGTCTTGTTCCAAAGTTTATAGGGAGCAATGTAGTCACTGTTGAAGAACATTTAAGGAATTTCAATATGTTCATCCAAGACATAGGTATGCCATATGAAGATTTGCATATGAAGCTATTTATGATGTCACTTATTGAGGATGCTAGGGATTGGTTCAATAGCTTGCCAATGCTCTCAATCATTTCTCTTCAAGTATTCCAAGACCATTTTCTAGAGAAATATGGAAATCTAAATGCTCCAAATGCTGCTCTTCATGAACTAATGTGAATCCAGAAGAATCAAAATGACTCAATTTATGACTTCAATCGAAGATTCAACAAGCTGTAGACTAAGGTACCTCCTGGATCAAGGATGCTAGATTATATAGCTTTGAGTGTCTTTTTAAATGCATTTGATCCTAAAAAAGGGTATGAATTGAGAAATATATTCCCAAGAGATCTAGTTGAAGCTTAGAAGATAGCATTAACAATTGAAAACAATAGGAAAGTTGCTGGTATAATTAGTAAAAGAGACAACCCGAGGCCTCCTTAGCAAAGCAACAATTATCATTACAGACAGGAGAATACATATAGAAATGAGAACAAAAATGAGAGGCCTAGGTTACATGACATGCCTTATAATACAGACTGGAAGGATGGAAAACCTATAACAACTAGGCCAAGAAACAAAGAGACTCCTGATCCACTGAGCAAAAGGGGAACCTATATGGTAAGTGATAATTATTTATGTGAAGTTTGTGATCAGCCACATTTCCTAGATTATTGTGTTGTAGCCCAAAGATTGCAACAGGAGGGAATAACAGAAAACAATGGAGAAGATCACAAAGTGTATTTGACTTCAAACACTTTTCACCATGTGGAAGAGAGTTACTTAGCTTCAGAGGATGAAGGTTATGAGTATGATGTTTCTAATCAGAAGTACAATGTCCATATGATTGAACAACAGATCTTCTATGACTCTGAAGAAGATTATGAAAAAGGTTATACTGAGCCACATTGTGTTGAGGCGCCTGTTCAGTGCAGTGTGAGGAGACTCACTGAAGATGAAAAAGAGAAAATAACTACTGCTACAGTTGAGGGAGAAAGAAGTAAATACTGGTTGAGAAACAAAATAGTAAATGAGAAGGAAGGCGTTCCTGGGGGAATTTTTATGAAAGATCAGAAGGCAACTCAAAGAACTGTGAAGAAGTCAAAAAAGAGACTGCCTGATAAAGATGAACAGAAGCCTGTCCAAAAACAGGAAGTTAAAGAAGAAGTGAAGGAATTACATAAAAAGATACAAACGCCTGACTAGCCTGGTAAAAAATAAAAAGAAGAAAGCAGAGGAGAAGTGCCAAAACAGAAGAAGACTGCTAAGGTAGAGTGCTCTTCTTTTGACTTCACTCAGGCATTGTCCTAGGTAAAAATGTCTATCCCACTACTTGAAATGATGAAAATAAAAGAATATAGGGACACTGCTATTCAATTGATAACAAGTGGAAATGAAAAAGATCTGAATTATGAGAATAGTGTAGCTATTAAAGCAATCAATAGATAGGAGAAAGTAAACATCTGAGAGGTCTACTTGACTGATGTATTAGCTACTCCCCCTCAAGTGGATCCTCTTTTCACTACATTGCTTATAAATAACAAACTGCTGAAAATCGCATGATAGACTCTAGTGCTGCTATAAGTATCATGCTAGTGGGAGTTATGAAGCAGCTTGGCATGTGGGTTGATACATGTGAAGGGAAATGCTATGCAATGGATAATAGACCTGTTCCTGTGGTAGGCATTATGAGAGGAGTTGAAGTCAATCTGGCTACTTATCCATAGGTGGCTTATAATATAGATATCACAGTGATTGATACACCTCCGCAGTTTGGTATGCTTCTGTCAAGACAATGGATAGCAGCAGTTGGAGGAAATGTCCAGTTTGATTTATCTTATGCTACTATTCCAGTGAATGGTCAGGAACTAAAATTGTATAGAGAGCCAAGAATGAACCAGCTTGTTGATTTTGTACCTCAAGATTAGATCAATTGTTTTTGTGATGTTGATCTTGGAAGTTATAAAGATTGAACCAGCTCAGCCAAAATTGACCAATAGTGATCCAATTGAAAAACATGTTGCACAGAATTGCAATGGCATATGGAAGATGTTTTTTGATGGAGCCTACAGCCAGGAGGGTAATGGAGCTGGGATTGTATTTGTTTCACCTAAAGGTATTACTTTTAAATATTCATTTTTGTTAGCATTTGAATGTACAAACAATGTGGCAGAGTATGAAGCTTTATTGACAGGTTTGAACATAGCTGTGAAACACAAGATTAAGTTGTTGACTATTTTTGGTGATTTTGAGTTGGTTGTTTCACAAATTAAATCCAAGTATGCAACAAAGCACAAAATATTAAAGCAATATAGAAATGTTGTATGGGACACAATTGAATTGTTTGATGCATTTTCAATTGAGTGGATTGACAGATCAAAGAACATAATGGCTGATTTTTTAGCAAATGTGGCGCTGAAAAAATATGATATCACATTGGCTGGTGTTTCACAGATTGAGTTCAAGACAAGGCCTATTGTTCCTGAAAATATTTTTAATTGGAAAGTCTTCAATGATGATACTGACCTTTTTAAATTCCTCAATTGTATTGATCAGTATGAAGCCTAGGAGATTGACTTCAATGCTTTTGTTGAAGAAGTAGATGTGAAGCAAACAATGTTTGGAAAAGAAATATTGCAGCTCAAGAAAAATAGGCTTCCTAAGGGCTTAGTGGCACTAGAAAGGGTGTATGATGGAAATGATCGGTCCCTTATGAAGCAAACACCAGTCAAAAAGGAAGATGTTGAAGAGATTAACTTGGGGACTGAAATAGCACCAAGAAGGGTGTACATTGGGAAGAAAATAAGCTCGGCGATTAGAAGAATGTTGATAGAATTGCTGAGAAAGTATAAAAATGTGTTTGCTTGGTCTTATGAAGATCTGAAGGCATACAGGGAGGATCTATTTCAGCATGAAATACCATTGAAGCATGACACCAAGCCTTTTAGGTAGAAGCAAAGGCCTACAAATCCAACACTGGAGCCTAAGATGCAAGAAGAATTGACAAAGCTCAGAGATGGAGGAATTATCAAACCAATTAGGCACTCAACGTGGGTTTCAAATTTGGTCCCTGTGAGAAAGAATAATGAAAATTTAGATTGTGTGTGGACTTCAGAAATCTGAACATGGCATCTCTTAAAGATAATTATCCTCTACCCAATATGGAGGCTATACTGCATAAAGTAACAGGATGTGAACTATTGTCCATGATGGATGGGTTTTCAAGATACAACCAGGTTAAAGTGAAGGAATCTGAGCAATATAAAACAACATTTACAACTCCTTGGGGAACATATGTATGCATAAGAATGCCATTTGGTCTCACCAATGCTGGGGGGACTTTCCAAAGAGATATGGACATAACATTTGCTGATTTGATCAATGTTATCATGGTGGTGTACCAGGATGACTTGACTGCTTATTCAAAGAAGGTTGAAGATAATGTGCAACATTTGGAAAATGTATTTATTAAAGCTCTTGAATATGGTATTAGTTTAAATCAAAAGAAGTGTCATTTTGCAGCCACAAAGGGTAAGCTCTTAGGCCATATTGTTTCAAAAGAGGGAATTAGAATAGATCCTAAGAGGGTTGAGGCCATTGATAAAATTCTTGTCCCTAAAACTGTCAAGGCTATACAATCATTCTTTGGACAAATTAATTTTGTCAGGAGATTTGTTTCTAACTTTGCTGAGATCATTAAGCCCATATCAAAAATGTTGAAGAAAGGACAAAAAATGGATTGGATTGCTGAAGCTTTGGATGCTTTCATATCTATCAAAAGGGCCATCAAGGAAGCTCCTGTCCTTAGATCTTCAGACTTTACAAAGCCTTTTCAGATATTCTCTTTTGCTTCAATGCATACTATTGCTGCTGTTATGTTACAAAAGAATAAGGATGGTCATGAGAAGCCTATGTCTTTCTTCAGTAAGTCATTACAGGGGTCTGAATTGAAGTATGACATAATGGAGAAGTAGGCATTTGCATTGGTAAAGGCCACAAAGGCTTTTAGGCCATATCTTGTTGGAGCAAAGGTGATTGCTTATGTCCCCCATGCTGTTGTCAAAGATATCTTGACACAATCTGAAGTAACAGGAAAGAGATGCAAATGGATTAACAAAATTCAAGAGTTTGATCTGGAAATATAGATTACTAAGCTAGTGAGAGGCCAAGGTTTGGCCAGGCTGATGGAAGAATCAAATATTGAAACAAATCAAGTCTGTAATATAGAAGAAGGGACCACAATTGCAAGAATTGAGCATACTTCTTTGTATACTGATATTATGCATTATCTTAAATACATGAAGTGTCCAGAAGAATTGAGTGACAACCAAAAGAGAACGTTGAAGTTGCAAGCATCAAAGTATGTTTTCATGGATGGAGATTTGTTTTGAAAAAATAGGGATGGTATATTGTTGTTATGTCTTGATGAGTCACAAGCCAAGCATGTTTTAAGTGAAATGCATGAAGGAGTTTGTGGAGGACACTACTCAGCAAAAACAACTATACATAAAATTATCGGGGCGGGTTATTATTGGCCAAGGGTTTTTAATGATTCTTTTACACATGTGAGAAGGTGTGAAGCTTGCCAAAAGTTTTCTGGAAAATTGAAGTATCAGGGTGTTTTGCCACTTTGACCCTTGCAAGCTGATGCCCCTTTTCATCAATGGGGAATTGATTTCATTGGAGAAATACAAGAAAAATCAAGTGGTGGACATAAGTGGATGCTGGTTTCCACTGATTATTTTACTAAGTGGGTAGAAGCAATCCCAACTAATAGGCTACAAGTAAGGTAGTGAATAATTTCCTGATGGACAACATTATCACCAGATTTGGTACACCAATGAGGCTGATCACTGACAATGGGATGTGCTTTAGGTCAGATGAATTCAAAATCTTTTGTGATAAGTATGGCATTATTATTTCTTATGCAACTCCTTACCATCCACAAGCTAATGGTCAAGCTGAATCTAGCAATAAGAGTCTCTTGAAGATTATAAAGAGGATGTTAGGTCTGAACAAGAAGGCTTGAGATTCAAAGTTAAAAATGGTTGTGTGGGCTAATAGAATTACTATTAAAAAGGCAACTGGAAAGTCCCCTTTTGAATTATTGTATGGAGCGCAGGCCAGGATGCCTTTGCAAAATTTGTTACTAGTCTATAGGTTTGTCCTTCAGGAAGATATGGATGTACCTGAACCTATGGAAGACAGAATGGAGCAACTAGCTAAACTTGATGAAATAAGGAGGGTTGCTTAAAGTCAAAACATAAAGTTACAGGCACAGATGAAGTATATATTTGACAAGAGGGCAAAGGATAGAAAGTTTGAAGAGAATGACTTGGTGTTGATGTGGAATGCAAGGTGTCAGGAGAAGGGCAAGCATGGTAAATTTGAAGCTTTGTGGCTGGGACCTTTCACTGTTGTTGGAAAGAAGGGTGAAGACTCATACTATTTACAGAATATGGCTGGTGAAGATCAGGAATTGCCTATTCATGGGCAATTCTTGAAGAATTTTTTTCTCTTGAGCAACATAGAGGATTAAGGGTTGCCAGTGCATGAACAACTCTTGCTTATCCTCTTTAAAATTATTTTCCATGCACAGTAGTTTACGATTTCATCCATCTCCATTTCACTCCCATTTTCCATTCATCTCCATCTTGCATTCACATTCCATTCATTTCCATTGCCTTTCACTTCATTTCTGCTCTCTGGCTCATCATTTTGTGTCTGCTCTACTCACCCAAAGATGTGGATCCTTGTAATGATCTTACTATCATTCATCCCCAGATGGAGCCACTATTGGTGTTAGAGTAATAAGTTATTATGCTTAATTAATTACATCACATTGATTAATTAATTAAGTCACTTATTCCTCTTTATTACTTAAGCTAAACTTAGGAACATTAATAATTAATTATTAATTATTAAGTGTGCATATTAGGGTTTCATTTAGGGTTTCCCTTTTAGGGTTTCTTGATCTCCTTCATAAGGATTGATCACATTGTAATAATTGATTCTCTTAATGCATTTTTTACTGAGAGGTTTTACAGAACATCTTTTTGGTTCTTCATATCTTTTGCATGTGACAGGTATCCATCTTGCATGCAGGTGATCTTGGATTCTAACATGGTATCAGAGCTCCAAACCTGCAGCTGCTTGTTCATGATCTGAAGATATGGCCTCTTTGTGAGTTTCGGGTGCAAGGGTTTCCACAGGCATCTTTTCTGCAAGATCTGGGGGTAGCAATTTTTTGGGGACACAATGGGCTCAAACGGACGTCGCCATCGCGTTCGCAGCGTCTCAAAACCCTAGAAACGCCTGTCAAATCATCCAATTTGGTGTAGTTGATCTGGGAGGCAAAAAATTTTTGTCTGGGGGGCCATACGGCCTCCCCAGCATGCAGATCGAGGCTCGAAAAATGAAAAAAATTCAAAAAAAGCATTTTTTTGGGATTCGGGCCTACGCCCAAGAGGGGTTCCGCCCCGGCACTCAAGCGCCACCAGCGGCTACCCATCCCCCACCGCTAGCTCTCCACAGCCTCAGCCACAGCCGCCACCAGCTGGCCACCAGCCGCTGGCTAGCCCCCCTGCGCCCCGCCCCCAGTCATATTTGGGACCGATCTCCTCTCTCCAGCCCCCGGGGGCTATCTGCTCTACATTGGGTCCTATGGAGAACCAGAGCTGGCAGATCCGAAGCCCCCAGCACAAGCCCGCCAGCCCCTGGTCGCCCACAGGACCAAGGGCCCAAAAATTTTCCATTTTGTAGGGGGGGCAATTTTTTGCAGCGACGGCCATACAGCCGTCAAATTTAAGCTCGTGAACTACTGATGTCAGCATGACGTCAGCGTATGGCCGGCCTTCATATGCCCCCTCCTAACCCTAGTTTTCCTAAAAGAGCAGTTTTTTTCTTTTGGCCATAACTTGGGCATACGGTATCAAAATCGGGCAAACGAGATATCGTCGGAAAGCTGGTTCCGAGCACTTTCCAGTAGTGCTGTTTATTTTTCAGTATTTTACTGCTTTTCTGCATTTATTTCTGTTTGAAGTCAGATGTACGTTTTATGCTTCCAAGCTCATAACTTTTTGCCACGATCTCCATTTTTCGCCTCGTTTGAAGCGTCAGAAAGGTATTGAGGAGCTCTAGGTTGCTGTCCATGCACTTTTTCTGTATCTATCCCAGGTTTATGAGTTAGTCCAGATTTGGCCTGATGGGTTGTTTGGTGATTACTTGGATGTTTTGGCAATTGGGGGAATGCATCTTGCATCTTTGCACTTCGTTTTCAGTAATACATCATTCAATAACTACTTGCTGCTTCATAGATTCCAGAGTTGTTCCAGTTTAGAGTTTTCGAGTGTTCCGTGGCATCGGGTTTTCTGTTGCTTTATCATGATTCCTTGAGTCAATCAGTGACTCTCATCCGGTTTCAGTAGTATATAGAAGAATATTTCCTTGCTTGCCTATATCAAGTTCCAGTGTTACTCTACAGAGTTCTTCCAGTGCTTCTTTGCAGCATGTTATCTCATTGTAAGGGGGGTTTTGTCCCATTGGGTTTTTCCTTCTCTTACTCATTCTTGCATTTGTAAATGGGTACCTGATCATGCCTAGTTATTCGGGACCCATATTTGCTTTCATGCATCTTATTCTAGTGTTTTAGCTTATTCCTAAGTTCATCTTAAGGGGTGTTAGAGTAATAAGTTATTATGCTTAATTAATTACATCACATTGATTAATTAATTAAGTCACTATTCCTCTTTATTACTTAAGCTAAACTTAGGCACATTAATAATTAATTATTAATTATTAAGTGTGCACACTAGGGTTTCATTTAGGGTTTCCCTTTTAGGGTTTCTTGATCTCCTTCATAAGGATTGATCACATTGTAATAATTGATTCTCTTAATGCATTTTTTACTGAGAGGTTTTACAGAACATCTTTTTGGTTCTTCATATCTTTTGCATGTGACAGGTATCCATCTTGCATGCAGGTGATCTTGGATTCTAATAGTTGGAACTATTAAAATTTGATATTTTTGCATATCTTTCATGCCCCCTAAATCTCCATATGAATCCTTCCTTATGCATATTTTCTTCATTTCATGATATGTTTGCTCATATTTTGGCTCATATTTGTCCCATATACCATCCATGTCTACATTTTCCACCTTTTGGTCCATATCGGCATAGGTCCATGAATGTCTCCCTGACCTGTGTTGTTTTTATGCTAACATTTATATACTGTAGGTCTGTCGGCAAGACTCTTTCAGTGTTTTGGCGACCATGGAGGAGCCTATCAGTGGGAGTTTTCCTTCGATGAAAGGTATTGGAAAATGACCTTCGCTCTCATCGACATTACTCATGAGGCTCGTCGGTGAGACACTTGCCTTTGGAGTATGTCATAGCAATTACACATTGTCTTGTCAACCGGTGGTGGGAGGGTGCATATCAGTGTAAGTTGGGCTATCGATATGAGGTCTCGGTGAGTGACCTTCGGTCACACCGACACTTCGTATGTGTCTCCTTTTTGTCCAAACACAAGTCTTCGCTGAAGGGTCATAGCAACATGCGCAAGTCTTACCGACGGAGCATAAGGGTTCTTTCTGATGGCCTTGGGCGTGAGATCTATTTTCTCTTGGCGAACAAAGGGCTAGGTCAGGGTAACTTTCGGTGAAACAAGAGCACTCTACATGAGGTTTCCCCGACATCATTGTGTCTCGCCAATAACACGATGAGGTCTCTATCAGTAAGAAGGCCAAAATGTCTTGGTGAAAGTGAATAGAACAAAACATTACTGCTCAGTGTGACCTATTTGTTTCGGTGTGTGGTCTTGGGGAGGTGCCCAGGGTCTCACCGAGTGGAATGCCGAGGTTGCTTTGTCAGCTTGAAAATGGGGTTGTTACAACGACATATGAATAAGTGGGTGCCTTTGGTGAAACATTGTATGATCGACATAGGGTCTCCCCAATATCTATTAGCTATTGCAAAGCGGATGAAATGAAAGGTGTGAGACCTCTTGGGTCCTGACGACATGTGAAAGGGTAAAGGCACTCTCAGGGAAACGTAAATTGATCTATGGGACATCTCCCCGACTCAGATAAGTCACAGCAAAAGCTAAATACAAAGGCAGAGCGATTAACGTTTGAATTGCCTTCGGCATAGCTGCTGCATTCTCTCGCTGATTGTTTCACTAGTGAATAACAGAAATTCAAATGCTGAGGCCAACATGTAAAATGCTTGAAGACTGTTGCAGGCCGACATAATTTGAGCCTGAATTCTATGGAGGGCCGACATGGTTTTTCATTGTGATTTATTTTCTCATGTTGGTGTATAAATATGCATTTTGTAATTGTAAAATGGGGACCAGTTATTAGATTTTTCGATACACTGCAAGTAGATATAGTAGAATAAAACTATCAGATCAGAGACTATTGTTGCATGATTTTAGAATGGAGGTATTTATGAAAATCAATTGATGTTTCTGCATTTTCTGGTGTCAATTATCTGTTAAATTTAATGAAAATACTGCTAAGTTGTCTCCAAGATTGATGCTTTCTGGTGTTGTAAATTGACATAACAGGTTTATGTTTAGTTTATCAATGAACATTTGTTGTATTTGTGTGATTAATCAATTGGTTCTTTCAAGCAAAGATTAAATCCTTTTAGTTAATCACAGTAATCAGAGAGATTCGTTTGGATTATTAAAGTAGAACTTAGTAGTTACAGTATTGCATGTTTATACAAGTTGTAAATATAATGTATGCCAGATAATTTGAGTTTTCTCCAGAGAGTGTTGTTCATCTTGATTTCATTTGACTTTGTATACCCAACAAGGCACTGGTCTTTGCAATTTCATCATTTGATTTCATTCAATTTCTATATATCTGTTAATTAAACATTTTTGGATTTAGATTAAGAAGATTACTATCAATTTTGAATTCATTTGTTCACCTCCATTTGCCATTGTGAAAAAATTGTTGTAAGAAGTATAATCATAAGTCTACTCAATTCAAAAGGTACACCCACCCAAGGTTTAGCATCACCTAAAGAGTGGAAGGTTGATTTCTCTTGACCTTGTATGTTACCCTAAAGCATATCAAGAGATTGGCCGCCTCTTGAGGCATTCAACCTATGTTTTTGAGAGCTAATAGTGTCTAGATATCAAATTTTGAGACTGTGAAGACTGACTCATCAGGAAATTCTACTGCTAAATGAGAAGCATCCACAAGGGGAGAATCTATTAATTGATTGGCTATAAGTTTCCCTTTGATTTATTTTTCATCCACGTACTCGATGTAAAATTCACTAAGGAGCATAACCTACTTAGCCATACGACTGGTTAATGATATTCTTGATAATAGATATTTGAGTGGGTCAACTTTGGATATGAGTTTGATTGGATGACTAAGCATGTAATGCCACAGTTTCTATGAGCTAAAGATGACTACCAAATAATTATTTTCCATGGGAGAGTAATTGAGTTCATATCCCACTAGCATTATGTTGATAGAGAAATGTTTCTTTCTTTAGAGGACTCATCATGTTGTGCCATCAATTCCCCCAATGCAACTAGAGTAGCTAAAATGTATAACAACAATGGTTTTCTTGTAATGAGGGGCATCAAAATAGGCAGGTGTGCAAGATACTCCTTTATTTTTTTAGAGTCCTGTTTTCATGGAGGATCCCATTTGAAGGTTTTATCCTTGATTAGCAGATGAGTGAAAGGTTGATACTTTTTTGCAAGTTGGGAAATGAAGTTCCTAATTGATTATAATTTCCCTTGTAAGATCCTTAATTGTTTGAGATTTCTAGGTGGGGGAATTTCCATTATAGCCTTAAATTTTGCAAGATTGACCTCAATACCCCTTTTGAACATGATGAATCCTAACAACTTATCATATGTGATGTCAAAGACACACTTATTAGGATTTAACCATAGCTCATACTACTCCAACTGATCAAAAAATCTATCTCAAAACTTTAGGGTGATCTTCTCTAGTTTTTGACTTTCCTAAGAGATCATCAACATAGTATTCCATTATAATGTGGATAAGATCATGGAAGATGATTTTCATTTCATGTTGATATGTTTCCCTCACATTTTTAAGACCAAAGGGCATGACATTCTAGTAAAACATACCCCAAGAAGTAGTGAAAGAAGTCTTATGTTGGTATTTTGGTTCAATCTTAATCTGGTTATACCATGAAAATCCATCCAATATGAGGGATAGCATAGCATGTCCTATTGTCAAACCTAATAACATGTCAATGTCGAGAAAGAGAAAATCATCCTTTGGACAAGCTTTATTCAGGTCCCTAAAATCCATCCATATTCTAGTGCCCCTAGCAGGCTTGGCTATAGGTACTATGTTTGATATCCAATCTAAGTAATCAATTAGCTTGATAAACCCATCTACCAATAAATTTTCTAGGTCAACTTTCACAAGAAAATCCACTTGTGGATGCATTTTTCAAAATTCTTTTAACTAGCTTTGCATCGGGATGCACATCAAGATGGTGGACGACCAAAGTAGGATCCAAACCTGGCATGTTTGAATAGGAACATGCAAAATTGATTATTCCTTCTTTCAACAGATTGGCACTGACCAAATATTCATCTTCAAACAAGGACTTAGCCACATAGGTGATTTTAGGATCCTCTTTCATTCCCAAATTGATCCATCTTGTCTCTTCAATCAAGATTGAATACTGCTCAACAAAGTGAGTCCCTATAATGGGAAGATGAACATCCCCATCCTCTAGTACCTCATCAAGGTTTTCACCAGAGGATACACCCTTTGTTTTTACTTTTGTTGAGTCAAGAAGTGCCTCAAAAAGGTTTTGACTAGATGACTCTTTTTTCTTTTTTTTCTTTTTACTTTTACAATTAGGGTGTCCATCCTCCCTGAAGTAGATACCATGGTCTTCTACTAATCCCATTTGATGCACCTATGCCTCCTCCAAGGGAAATATATCAATTTTTTCACTTCCTTGTATGTCCCAATCAATGAGGTTAGGGTGGCTAAGTGAATGGCTAATAGAAAAATGGATGTGGATTCAAAGAGGGAAGGAAGATCCAAATCATCATAAGAAAGTATGATGGCCTCTTTTTCATGAATGTCCTCAAGAAAATCAATTTTTGAGTTAACTTTGTCCAAAGTGCTAGTGGATGCCACAAATCCCTTTTGTTTCTTGTTGTAGCTAAGAACCATGTGTTTAGGATGTGTGGGTGTTTCAATAGGCTTTCCCATTCCATGTTCATCAACACTGAGCCCTCCCCATGATAATTATACTTTTTTTGCTAACTTGGAAGCATGGGGATAGACTTCTTGGAAGTATTCAATAAGGAGAGGGGAAAGCTCTAGCTCTTCTCTATAAACCCATTGGTTGATGTCCTCATCTATCTAATCTTGTAAAGTTCTTGGAGACTAGAATGTAGTGGAACCAACATTCTTGGAGCTAATTGTTTTAGTCATGGACTCTTCCTTTTGTGAAGACTCGAATGATCGACCATAAGTGTAGGGAGAGGGAGGAATTATTCCCACATTAAGCATTGTATGCATCTCGTATTCTTTACAACCCTTTTCAATGATCCATACTTTGTTGATGGTGGAGTCAGATGTGGCAGACAAGGTGGAGGATGTATTGGATGATAGAGTGGAAGATGGAATGGAGGATGGAATGAAGGATGATGTCTAAGGAGTCCCCACTTCTATTCTTGGACAATGGCATGAATGTGGGAAGGATGTTTGAAGAGCATTACAATACTCAAAAGGTTTAGGGTAAACATGGATATTAATTTTGACCCTATTATGTGCGAACTTCAAACATTGATGATATGTAGACGGGATGGCTTGCATGGCATCAAGCCATAGTTGGCCAAGGAGAAGATTGTATGGTAAGTCCAAATCAAGGACATGATAAGTGGTATATTACACAATTGGGCCAACCTGAATGTGTTGAATAAGACAACTAGGAGGTGGGGCGAATTATTTTTCATAGATTTTAACCTTTAATTCAATCAATAGAACTAATACATGAAACTACTTAAATGATTAATCATCAAAACATCAATGCAGAAACTCAAATCCAACACTGTAACACTATAACACAAGATTTACATGGAAAATCCAATAAGGGAAAAACCACGATGAGGATTCACTCACACTATAGAGAATATCAAAACCAATTACAAAAAGGCTCACTACCTAAAACAAGGTTCACTACCTAAAATAATGACTCACTATCCATAGGGCTACAGCCCAAAGGGCTCACTACCATAGAGATACAAAGAAGACAAAGAAGACTTGCTACAAATAAACTACAATCTCAATGCAACAAAGGATTCCACCATAGTTACTTGATCAACTTCCATGAATGATAGAGTTTTCCTTATGCTCACTGCATCTGAAAAATCAACATTAAGCTTTGCACTGATCTCCCACACACAACTCACACACACTTTATGAATAGCATCAATTTCATGTATTTTGTTTCCATTATCTTCCTTCTTTTCTTATGTATGATTTTCATTACTAGCTCATCCTGTATATACACTATCTCCAACCTTGCAAAAAGATACAAAGTTGGCCATCCAACTTTAAATTTGAATTAGGTCAGTGCAAAACATCCTAGGGTGGAATTAGAATGAGGGTGACCCAAACACATGCTTCACTAGGACCCAAAAATAGATCCAACACACTTCATTAACTTCAAATATAGTGCTCAACACACAGTTGGCCAAACTAGTGGAAAACACATAGAACAATTAAGCTCAAAACTTCCAAAAACCAAAAATATATTCAATGCAATCAAAAAATATTAACTCTTGAACCACAAGTCAAAAGACTTCAAAAAAGAGAAATCTTGACTAACAACCTTCTTTTTTACTTCAACTATAACAAAGAGAACCATAGTTCACAACCAGTGAACACAACTTGAACTTCACAATGAACCATCATCCAAACATCTGGTTATAACAACCTTCAACAATCATGACCAACATATTTGAATTGCATGAACACATGGAAAAATAGTGGAGCAACAACTAAATACCTACAATCTTCCTTTAATACATTTTCTCAATATCCTCAACATATACAACCAACAACAACTAGTAGATAACCAGTTGACCAGTTGACAACACCTCCATTCCCTTCTCTATTCTTGCAACAATCTCCCCCTTTGTCATTGATGGCAACACATGATGTGAAGAACCATCAAAGACAACATACCATATCTGAATATACTTCTCAATATTTTTCTTTGTGTTTCTCCCCATCAGAAGATCATCTTCTTCATTACCTGCTTTCTCTCATTAGCTTTTTCTCCTTTTCACATGCTTTCTCTCCCCCTTTGGCATCAATGGCAAAGGAAAATAGATTTTTTCATTGAATCTTCCTTTGAAATGAAAATAAAATTCTCACAATGACAACACTTGAAAAATACCTACTCCCCCTATGAGGTAGCCACCAAAACATCAATCCAAAAAGATAGAACCATGAATCCATTAGACTATGCACCTCCAAATGCATCTTAGTTTATGAAAGGAGTGGAAATAACCCCTAACTTCTCCTAGAGATACTCAAAAGTATCTTTAGGATGAGCCTTTATAAATATATCTACAATCTTATCCTTTTTCGAAACATACTAAAGCTTGACTTCAATCTCCATTACCTTCTCTCTTAAGAAATGATATCTAATAGATATATGCTTCTTCCTTGAGTGCATCATAGGATTCTTCAAAATGTTAATTGCACTTGTATTATCATAGAAGATAGAAATGGGATCATCATATATAGCACTATGATGTCATTCAATGTTTGTTTCATCCATAAAACTTATGTACAACAAGATGTAGCAATAATATATTCAGCTTCAACAGTAGACAAAGAGATTGAATCTTGCTTTTTACTCAACCATGCCACCAATCTGTATCCAAGAAAGAATGCAATGCCACTTTTACTCTTTTTGTCATTTACACATCCAACCCAATTTGCATCTATATATGCACTAAGTGTAAATTTGATATCTTTAGGATACCACAATCCACAATCTAGAGTGCCATTAAAATATTTGAATATTCTTTTAAATACAACATGTGTTTCCTTTGGATCTTCTTGAAATCTAGTCACAAGATAGAACACGTGCATAATATCCAGTCTAGTAGCAGTCAAATGTAGTAATCCACCAATCATAGATCTATACTTGCTCTAATCAGCCTTAGGTGAATCAACATCTTTACCCAATTTGCAACTAGTCACCATAGGAGTACTTACCAATTTGGAACGATCCATCCCAAATTTCTTCAACATCTCTTTTACATACTTATACTATGAAATGAAAATTCCTTTCTCTATTTTATTAATCTATAGCCCAAGAAAGAAATTCATCTCCCCAAACATAGAAATTTCAAATTAATTTTACATCTCTTTTGCACACATCTTGCACATATTTTCATTTCCTCCAAAGATAATGCCATCAACATATACAACTACAATTAGGACTTTTTTATTTTCAATATTAAAGTATAAATTATTGTCTGTTGTACCTTTGTTAAATCCTTGTTGAGTCAAATATTTTTCTAACCTTGCATACCAAGCTCTAGGAGCTTTCTTCAATCCGTATAAATCTTTATTCAACCTACACACCATATCTAGTTGATTTTTTAACTGAAATCCTTCTGGTTGTTCCATGTAAAATTCTTCTAGCTTGCCATTCAAAAATGTTGACTTAACATCCATCTAATAGACTTTGAAATCTTTATAAGCATCCAATGCTAAGACATCCTTATAGCTTACATTCTCACTACCAGAGAAAAATTCTCTTGAAAATCTATGCCTTCCACTTGTGAATAGGCTTTACAAACAAGCCTCACTTTATTTCTGACAACTTCTCCATTATCATTCAACTTATTTCTGAAAACCCATTTTGATCCAATAATATTTTTATCTGTCAGTCTTGGGACTAGTTCCCAAGTCTGATTCTTTTCAATTTGCAAAAGTTCTTTCATTGCTTCCTTCTAACGTTCATCTTTACAGGCTTCACTTACTATCGTTGGCTCAATCTTAGAGAATAAACACAAATTTACTTTAGTAATAGCTTTACTTCTAGTTAATACGCCTTTTATCTTGTCTCCAATAATTTTATTTTCTAAATGATTCCTCTACACATATTTCAATGTCCTAGGAGTAATCACTCGAGCATATTCTTCACTTTCACTCTATTCATCCAATGTCTTTTGTTCTTCCACAATTTCTTCTATTCTTGCACAATCATGTTCATCAAATACATATCCATCAAAAACAATAGAGTTCTTCACTATCTCATCTACCTTCACATTTGAGCTCTCTACAATCTTCCTCGGTATCTTATTGAAACATTTGCATGCCTTTCTTTTAGTAGAGTATATAAGAAATATTCGTTCATCACTTCTTGCATCAAACTTACCTAGAGTTTCCTCATCTGTTCTAATATAGCATTTGCTTCCAAATACCTTAAAATATTTAACTATAGGAATTCTTCCATGCCATAACTCATAGGGAGTCTTTGTACTATTTTCTCTTTCTTGAAATTGATTGAAAACATAAACAAAAGTATGAATAGCTTCTTTCTAGTAAACTTCCAGTAATATAGCTTCAATAATCATTGACCTAGCAACCTCTTGAACTGATCTATTTTTTCTTTCAACAACTCCATTCTATTAAGGAGTTCTAAGAGAATATAACTTTCTCTTTATTCCATACACTTCAAAAAACATATTGAACTCATGGGAGGTGAGTTCTCTACCTCTATCAAATCTTAAGCATTTTATCTTCAAATTCACTTCATTTTCAACCATAGCCTTGAATACCTTGAATCTATCTAATGCATCTGATTTATCTCTAAGAAATGTAACCCATGTATACCTAGAATAATCATCAATTAAAAGCATAAAGTACCTTTCACCAAGTAGACTTCCCACTCTTATAGGACCACAAATATTTTTATGAACTAAACCTAGCAGTCTAGTAGTAGATTGTTCCCTTGATTTGTAATGATTTCTTGCTTTCTTCCCAAATTGACAATCCTTGCAAATAGCATTAACATGCTTTGTAATTCTTGGTAAATCTCTCATGGATTGAATAGTAATAATCCTCTCCAAGTTGTCAAAATTCATGTGACACATTCTCCTATAATATAACCAACTATCATTTATCTAAGTCATAAAGCATTGTCCATCAACACCCTTAAGTTGATAAATATTCCCTTCACATTTCTTTCCTATAGCAATCAATGTTCTATATCCTTTCTGGATCTCACATTTCTCATCCTTCAACATAAGATCATATCCTTTTCTACACATCTGACCAATGGTCAACAAATTATGCCTTAAACCCTTAACATAGTAAACATCTACAGTATGATGCTTTCCATCAAAACTTACTAAACCTATCCCACATATTTTAGCACTAGTATTATCTCCAAGCATAAACAATCCTCCACCATGTTTCTCAAGCTTAATAAACTTACTCTTATCACCATTCATGTGATGTGAACAACCACTATCAACTATCAAAAGAGTCTTTTGTTGTTTAGCATGTAGGGAAAAGATAACTATACCTTATTTTTTCTCCTTCTCCTTCTCTAGAGGGCTTTCCTTTACCTATTTATCTAAATTAGTAGTAGTTTCATCCTTAATTTCCAAGAACAAGCATTCATTGTCATCTAGATATTCATATTCTAAATCTTCATCTAAAATACTAGAATTCTTATTCACATAGTAAGCTCTGTAAATTTTCTTTCCTTTCTTTTCCTTCTCATATCTTTGTCTATTCCTTTTATCTCTTTCCAAACACTTTGAAACATAATGGCCTATTTCTCCACAACTAAATAATTTAAAGGGAAACTTACCTTCATACTTGCTAGAGCCTTTTCTCATTCTTCTTACAAAGTTATCTTCTATTTCATCAAAATTTTATTCATCTGAATCTTCAACTTTTGTAGCTTTAAAAGCAGTCTCTGATTTTCCTTCATTTCTTAGATTCAACTTCTTCATCTCATAAGATGCCAAAAATCCTAACAAATCCTTAGTACAAGTCTTATAATCTATAGTCTACTCAATAGCACTCACCTTCTCACTATAAGCATCATGAAGAGTTCTAAGAATCTTCTTTAGAATCTTGGTTTCATCTATAGTAGCACCAAGTGGTCGCATTCCAACCACTACCTCATCCAATCTTTGAACATAAGCTTTAACATTTTCATCTTCAAACATATGTATAAGATCAAACTGTGTTTCCAAATTCTACAATTTCACCTCTTTAACTCTTTCATCACCATCATGCTCTCTTTCTAAAGCATCCCAGACTTCCTTAGCTATCTTCAAATTTTGAACCTTAATCAACTCGGAATGTACCAGACTATTTTTCAAGATGAACTTCACCTTATTATTTGCTTCATTTGCTTCATTTACTCTAATTTCTTTAGGTGTACTTAGACCATTAGCAAGAGGAGTGTAAGGATTCTTTCAAGTTTTTTCCACATCATATCCATAATACTCCAGATATTCTTCCATCAATACTTTCTAGATACCATAATTAGTTCCATCAAACCTTGGATAATCAAAGATCATTTTGCTAGCCATCTGGGACCTTCCTCAAGTGGTTAAGATCTTCACCAAGGAACCAAGCTTTGATATCCATTGTTGAATAGGACAATTGAGAGGGAGGCTGAATTATTTATCACAAATTTTAACCTTTAATTCTAGAACTAATACATGAAATTGCTTACATGATTAATCTTCAAAACATTAATGTAGAAACTCAAATCCAACACATAAACACTATAACACTAGATTTTTGTGGAAAAACCAATAAGGGAAAAACCATGATGAGGATTAACTCACACTATAGAGAATATCAAAACTAATTACAAAAAGGCTCACTACTTGAAACAAGGCTCACTTCCTGAAACAAGGGTCACTGCTTGAAATAAGGACTCGCTGTTCAGAATCAATGTCCACATGGATACAACCTGGAGGGCTCACTGCCACAGAGATACAAAGAATACTTTCTATAGAGAGACTAAAATCTCAATGCAACAAATGATTCCACCACAATTACTTGATCAACTTGCATGAATGATAGAGTTCACCTTTTTCTCACTGCATCTAGAAACACAACATTAAGATTTGCACCGATCTCACACACACAACTCACACACAATTTCTAAATAGCATCAATATCATTTCTTCTCTTTCACTTATCTTCCTTCTTTTCTTATGTATGATTTTCATTACTAGCTCATCTTGTATATATATACTATCTCAAACCTTGAAAAAATATACAAAGTCATCCATCCAACTTCAAATTCATATTAGGTCAACACCAAACATCCTAGGGTGGAATTAGAATGAGGACGACCCAAACACACACTTCACCAAGACCCAAAAAAAGATCCAACATGCTTCATTAACTTTGAAGATAGTGCTCAACACATTGTTGTCCAAACCAGTGTAAAACACATAAAACAATTAAGCTTGGAAATTCCAAAAACCAAAAATATCTTCAATGAAATCAAAACATCTTAACTCTTGAACCGCAAGTCAAAAGACTTCAACAAAGAGAAATATAGACCAACAATCTTCTTTCAGAATTCAACTAGAACAAAGAGAACCATAGTTCACAACTAGTGAACACAACTCGAACTTCACAACAAACCATCAGCCAAACATCTAGATATAACAACCTTCAACAATCATGACCAATATATCTAAACAACAGAAACACAGGGGAAAATACTAGAGAAACAACTGAATACCTACAATCTTCCTTTAATACATTTTTCTCAATATCCTCAACATATATAGCCAATAGCAACTAGTAGATAACTAGTTGACCAGTTGACATCAATGAAAACACCTTCATTCTTTTCTCTATTCTTGCAATAGAATGGGGAGACAAATGATGCCTTTTGAATCTCTTTTTGCATTATCATATGCTTTGATTGTGATCACTTGATTGTCTAAGTCAGTGTGAGTATACTCCACTTGTTTTATGAACTTAAACTTGCAAAAATTTATGGAAGAACCATTATATACCAAGACCCTCTTAACATTATTCCTGGTGACAATGGCTTCAATATGAAGGGAATGGTTATGAGTGGGGTCAATGGGTGGAATATCACATCGGTGAAATCCCAACTTATGAGTAGATGATAAATGTCCCACAAGAGCTTGAAACTAAGTGGGGTCAATATCATTCGGTACATGTGTGTCCTATAAAGCTTTTGTGAGAATCTCTTAATGTGTAGGTGAATACTGTAGTAAATCTAGGATAGATATTTGCATAGGAGTCTTCCCAATGTGATCAAGTATATTATAATGTGAACTCACAGGTGTTGGTTGGGATGAGGTAGAATGCCCTAGAACGAATTTGCAAGTTCTACGAGTGGTGACAACACATTTTGGTTCTTTTCCTTTGACATGAATCGTGGATACTTGTGGGTCTACTTGGGTAATGCACATAACAATATTATCATAATTATATGGTATCTTGTTATAACTGATATTGTTTGTGCTATTGTTTTGATTGTTATTATTAGACCTTGTGTTAGCATTTTATGTGCTAGGACCTTAGTTATGCTTGAGAAAGAAATTTTGGAATATTTGTAACTGAGCATTAGATGCAGATTGGTTCGCCTTCACCACAATGTCTCCTCGATGAATAAGATCTTGGATGTAGCCTTTAAGACCTTTACATTTGTTTGTGGAGTGACCATTAATCCTATGGTAATCATAATATTCGATCTCCCTATACCAATTGGTTTTGGCTTTGACTCATCAAAATGTTTGGTAATAGGATATGCGACTACATTATCTTGGACTAACCTCTTGAAGACTACATCTAGTGATTCTCCTAAGGGAGTAAATGTGTGTTTGGTATCCCATTGACTCAGTTGATTGAATTGAGGAGGACATGGCACACCTTGAGGCACAAATATAACATTGGAAATTAGTGGTGGTTGAGGGGAATTTTGCAGCCTCTGAGAAGTATTGGCTACCTATATGTGTTTATTGTCAATGACACCATCATTGACAACATTCTTATTCTTATTCCACTAGTGGGACCTATCCCCAGATTGTTTGTCTTTATCATCTTTAAGGATTTTGATAAGCTTTTTAGCAATAAGAGCTTTCTCAATAGTGGTTCATTTCTCAATAACCTCTACAAATGTGGTGATACAATGGAGATGTAAGTTATGAGCCAACTCTAGATGGGAGTTTGTGACAAATATGCCTACTAACTCCTTCTTGGGAAGAGTTCATTTAAGACTACTAGCCAAAGCTTGCCACATTTGTAGGTAGCTAGAAAATGTTTCTCCATCATGTTATTTGTCTTTCAAAAGATCCATGGTGTCTACATCCTTTTCTAGGTTGAAAGAGAAGTGTGTGACAAACTTCTCTAATAAATTGACAAAGGTGGAGATTGATTTGCGTGGAAGGTGCATGAACCACTCTAAATCTTGTCATATTAAACTTCAAGGGAACAATCAAAGGAAATAGTCATCATTGTGTAGGACCTCTTGAAAATGCATATAGAACTTCTAAAAGTGGTCTAGGGGATCTCCTTTGCTGCCATATTGGCATAGTATTATCATTGATGTCAAAAGGAGAGAATTGTTGTGAAACTAAAGTCAAATGTGTGATGGGCTCTTCAAGATTGTTCCAGAAATATTCCTTACAAATTCAAAATTTGAAAGATACACTTAGAAAGAATTATTTCTACTCCCATATGATGCTAGGGTTTATCACTTAAATTCTATTGTTGTCATAGTCATGGTGATCTGAAAAAATTATATTTTATTGATGACTTGTGTTTGGTTGTTATAGGTAGTTAAGTGATAAATTAATTCTATTCCATCCATTCGAAGACTGGCCCCATGTGTCTAGTCTTCCATTTAGTGGTGTTTGTGTATTGGCACTAGGGTGATGGTCAAATATCGGTAGGAGTTAAGCAGGTGTCCCCTTGATGTACTGATGTGTGGTTTTCAAGGTCCAAGGGTCACATCAAGGTGACTGTATGTTCAACATGACCACTTTATTGGTCCCTCCAATGTTGCGATCTCTTGTTTCACATCCTTGTTGTGAAGCGATTGGGGTGATAGCTTTCTTTCAAAGAGAGTAGTATTTATGTCTCTTTAACATGGCGATGATGTTAAAAAGATGTGATGACATATAAAGAATAGTGGAGCTATCAATAACACAATGCTAAATCAGTGAGAGGCAGTTTGGTGTCTCCTTGACATACCGATGGCTCTTCATCAGAGTGACTCATGGAGTTCGAAGACACTCTTGGATCAGTTCCTTTGACATTTCATTGGGGACCTCATTGAGGAGAAAGGAGAATCTTGGTGGGAACTTCTTGGATGTCCCTTCGACACCAAAATCCATGACAATCACTTGGTGGGACCTGATTGGGGAATAACAAAGAATAGTTGGCAATGTGTAATGACAAGTGGTGAATATTGATTGATCAGTGTCACAATTCACGTCCTTATTATGAATTACATGGAGATGACATGGATACTTAGGTAGAAGGAAACTTATCGAAGAGAATGATATTTATTGGCATGACCTCAATGCATCTCAACCTGATATGGTAATGTGATATAGACCAAGATCAATGATGATCATTTAAAGGAAGACTCATTTGATGGATGTGTTTCAACAAGCAATGACGAATGAAGAACCTTGGATCATGGTGTGAAGTGACAAGATCAACGGTCATAATTATAAGATGGTGGTTTCAAATGGTTAAGTACGTGAAATAATTTTTTGATTGGTAGTTTACTAGAAGAATGAAATCAATTGGTCTATCTACCCCAACAATAGGCTTAATTGGTGATTTGAGAGGAAAAACGGCAGCAAAGAGTGCTAAGCATAAAAAAATTGGTTTTAGATCTTATGCATAGAAGAATACATTAAATGTGAATTCTATTTCAGGACTACAAATCTTAGAAGACTTTTAGGGAAAAATTTAATGTAGTTGAAGCTCGATGTAGTGAATGCTTCTTAATGAAGATAGAATGAAACCCTAATTGTTGTAATTGTGCACAAATATAAAGTGAGTCAGCTAGTTAGTGAAAAGTGTGAGATATAATTGATATTGTGAGAGACAAGAGTGGGGAAGTGACAAAGTGTAGAGAATGTGATTGTAGAGAAATAATGCACTATGCCTAAATAAGATGAACCAAACAAAAATAAAGAATGCAACTCTAGATTTATATTCAATGTAAAGCCCTTGATTGTATTGGTGCTTTTTCTTTGGGATTCACTCATTCAAACTGGTGTATTACAAAAATGGGATGTGATGTTGAGCAAGCAATGAGTGTAGAGAATAGTGGCATAGAAAAGGAGTGGATACATAGTGGGTAAAGAAGTGCAGAGCAGAAGAAGAGTTGTAGAGAATGCAACATGCCTATAAGTGTAGTTACAAATAAGTTGCAACATAAAACTATTATTAAAATTGTAATATCTAGCATTGTAAATCTAAATGGTGGGTGCCATCAGATATTTGGGTAGGTGCTCATATTAGAGAGTGGGTACTCCTAAAACTAGGGGATTGGTGTCTCCATAGGGTTGGTACCATTAAAGTATTGTAATAAAATTTCAAGCTTGTGAGGCTGGATTAGGACAGTAGATCCTAGCAACATTTATCACCATTTTTTTCCCAACCTTGGGTTTTCCACATACATTTGGTGTTATGTGTTGGTTGCATGAGTTATATATCATGTGTTTTCTTGTTAATAGTTTATGTGCTCATTAAGAAGTCTCATTGTTATTCCATACAAATATATTGAGAGGTAAAAAATTTAAGATCTACTTATTCACCCCCCTCTTAGTAGATCAATGTGTTCCAATAATTGGTATCAAAGCTCGGTTCCCTAGGTGAAGCTTAATCAGATTGGGTAGATTCTGGTAGTATGAACAAAATGAAAAATCAAGAAGGTTTGAGCAAGCCACCTAGGTTCAATGGAATGAACTATGCTAAGTGGAGTTCATTAATGAAGGGATACTTGGGATCCCTACGACTAGATGTCTAGATGTTAGTCAAAACCAAATATATTCTCCTTGCCACTCTTCCTATGGATGTTGTTGGAAAGAAAGACTATGAGAACAATGAAAAGGCATGGTTTTCCATTATGAATAATCTGTTTGATTCTATCAATGGAAAGGTTATGCATTGTCAAAATGTGTATGATGTCTAGTAAAAATTGAAAAATATCTATAAAGGAGACAACAAGGTGAAGTTGGAAAACCTTAAAGTGTTGAGAGAAAAATTTGAAGGCTTAAAGATGATTGAAGAGGAGAAGATTGTAGATTACCTTCTAAGATTTGATGATGTAGTAAACTCAATCAGAGGATTTGGAGAAGTAAAAGAAGATGTGCTTGTGCTGAAAATGTTGAGGTCTATGAAAAATAGATATGATGCCAAGATCTCTACAATTGAAGAAGGAAGAGAATTGGTTAAGCTTACTCTTCATGAGTTGCAAGGAATATTCCTACATATGAGATGAGAATGGGAGATGTTGAATCATCAAAGAGAGAAGTTGCATTCAAGATTGAAAGGAGGGAAAAATATAGTACTAATAAGAAAGATAAAGTTGTTTCCACCATATTAGACCATGAAGAGGTTGACGAAGAAGAAGTGAACTTCATAAGAAAACTAGGGAGAGGATATGGAAAATATAAGGGCAAGTCTCCCCTTAAATTCTTTTACTATGGTAGAATAGGTCATTTTGCATCTAAGTGTCCTTATGGTGAAAAGATAATGCTGAGCAAGGAGATAGAAAAAAGAAGTCTTATTATCCTCAATGGAGTCTTGGAGAGAAAAATAAGGGCCTATATATTTAGGAAGAAAGAAATTCATCTGATTCTAGTGACAGTTTAGATGATGAACAAGATCAGGCTCTTGTAATGGAGGAAAAAAAGTAATAATTCCTTTTTATGGCCAAGGACTCCAAGGAGTAGATGGATGAACAAGCCAAAAATACATATGAAGAAGTGCATAAAGTTGTTGATCCATGTCACGTCTTTGAATCTGATGCAAGTTTCTTTTGGTTTTGTGTCAATTTTTTATATGATCTAATGCGTGTGGTAGAGTAATAATGAATACTATGGTGTTTTGGTGTGGTGATATATGAAAATGTTTGCTTAAACTATGAAAAGTTGAATGGTATTGAATGTTTTTTACTTTGAAAATGAAGAAAAATAGAATAGAAATATTTGAATTAATGTACTATATTGTTTTGATTCATATCTTTATAGGATACTAATAAAATTTAATGTTGTGTGTCTAAGTGCACTTGAGATGCAGATGGTCAAAGACCGAGTGTGTGATTAAGGAGAGGAGGTTAGCTTCTTGACAGGATAAAGCAGGATGTCCTCTCGATCACACACACAAGCACTTAGATTCATATAAATTGCATTTAAAAATGATAATTTTTGTATGGTTGTTTTGATTATTTGCAAATAAATAATGATTAGTCAAATTAAATAAATAGTGAAATATAAGCATAATAAAGTAAAAGAATTAATTATAATTATAATTAATTATAGATTTTGATTTAAATGTCTATGCATGATAAAAAAAATCTGAGTAAGTATTTTATTCTTCTTTTAACTTGTGTTAATTCTTGAGATAGTAAATTAACTTATAATTAGAAGATAATTATTTAATTACTAGACAAATACTTATCATTGTAATTTAGAATGAGTTTTGGGTAGATATTCAAAGGGGATTTATTTGTAACTAAAATTAAAAATTATTTTATATTTTCATCGGAGAATAGGAAAGGTAAAAAGGTAAGTTATATCTTATTTATATTTGAAAAATCTCTTATTTTTCAAGATTAAGTTTAGAAAGGGGAACAATAAAGCTTTATTAAGGGAAAAGAATTCCCCTAAGAGACAACGGTTCTTGAAAATAATACTCTACAAAGAAAATAGTTTTAATGGTTGCCAAGTAAATGCTTATTTTTCTCAAAAGTTTCAGAAGGTTTAAAATCAGTATGAGCAAGGAGTTAATAAAGTAATAGGAAAAGGAGAGGGGAAGAAGAAGCTCTTTTAGAAATAAATTCCTAGAAAAAGCAAAGAGAGAAGACTTGACTAGAGAGTAGCTACAGCTAGAAGCGAAGTAACCAGGTTTCTAATTCTTTTTCCATGAATTTAATTTCCAAATGTTCGAGAAATAATAGTATTGCTGAAAGATTGAATTTCAAGTGTTTGATTGTGTGAAGTTGTTTGCAAAACTATGAATTTGGTGGGAATTTTCCATTCTTTTGTATGCATTTAAAGAATTTACACATCCTCTCTTTACCAGATTGGTTGGGGTTTCTTTCCTTAACAGATCTTTGTCCATAGTCTTAATTCAAGCTATTAATTCTTTATACAAATATTCAGAAATAAGTCTATAAATGTATATATATATACATATATATATATAAATACATCTCTTTATATACTTATTTTCATGTACCTGAAATTTTTGTGCGTTGTATTTAATGTATCCTAAGCTGGAAACTTAATAGGAAAACTCTCTTATTATTTGAGCTTTTTTTTCAAGCTCATCGATGTGCTAAGATTTGACTAAGCTTTGTGTGTTGGTATTTATATTCTAGCTAATATTTATAAACATCGAATTTTAGTAATGTTTGGCTAGATTGTATTTTTTAAAGGTCGTGTACAATTTGATGGGGGCTTCCCAAGCCCCGCCCCAGGAAGAATGGGTTGTGCTATGGAGGGACAACGCCCTCCATAGGCCGTGGCCTATGGAGGTGGCGCTTGCCCCTCACAGGTAGTGCCTTCCCCTTGGGGAGAGGCGTAAGCCTTCTGTAACCTTTATTTATTCTTTCATTTGACATTTAAAATGCTAGAAAATTTACACATTATCATTGTTATTACACGAAAAACACAACTTTTTGTATATATATATATGTATGTAATATATTTATAAATATATTATGTATATATTTATATACATAATAAACTTATGTACAAATCTAAGCATTAAAATTTTATATTTGAAAAATTATATGGATGAAGATATATATATTTACATATATATGCATGTAATTACACCTGTATATACATTTAACTCTGCATTCAGCTGGAAATATACATGTACACATATACAAATCTGGAAACTTATAATTGTAATCAATGGAAAATCTCAGATTTGTTAAAGGGGTTAGCACAATAACAGTAAAATTCCTATGAAGTAACAAAGTACAAAGGAAATAATCATGAAAACAAAAGGAACAATATTACCCTAGGTCTTCATCTTCCATGCTTCACCTTTGTTACACCTCCTAGCTTGCTGTAAATAGAGATGCCCTCAGATTTCAAATGAGCAACTATGACTAATGACAAAGCCCTAAGCAAGTTTTGAAGGATTTTACTTAAAGAAATGACTTGACAATAGACTAAAATGACAATGACTATAAATGACAATGACCATGAGTTGACAGAAAATGAGCATGAGATGGAGAGAAAGATCAAGAGAGAGAGAGAGAGAGAGAGTCCAGAGACCAAGAGGAAGCCAAATGAGAACAAAATTGCCATTTTATAAAAACTGCAATTTTGAATGTGTGGCCAGGATGAGAAGATGACAAAAACCCTAGAATCAATGATCAAGATTGAATGTTGCAATAAGAATTAGGGTTAGGTCAAAATTAGGGCAAATGATAAGGATGAAGGGCCAAGATTGAATTATAAGATAATTCAATCAAGGGTCGAAATTAAATGAGATGTAAAAAGATAAGAATTAATTTGGAAGATAAGATGGCACGGACAAAGAGGTTGCTGGAGAAATTAAATAATAAAATTTATTTACTCCAGGTGACCAGTAAATAAAAATAATAAAGATATTATTTAATTATGGAGGAATGTGACAAAGGAATCATTTTGAATTAAATAATGATTTAATTCAAAATTCAAGAGAGTGGACCAAAATTAAATAAATAAATTTATTTAATTTAATGAGAGAAGAGGTTAATGAATAATTAAATAATTAAAATAATTATTTAATTATAGTAGAAAATGGACAAAAATCAAATAAATTAGAATCTATTTAATTTTTAAAAGAAGGGGACTTGCTTAGTGACGTAATTAAATAAATAAAATTTATTTATTTAATAATCAAGAGGAATAAATGACAAAAGGGGAATTAAATAAATTAAGAAATTTATTTAATTAAAGGAAGACTTTAGGTAATTAATGACGTATTAGATAAATAAATAAAATTTATTTATTTAATAATCAAGGAGAAATAAATGATAAAAATGAATTAATTAAATAATTAAAATTATTTAATTAATAGAAGAATTATGACTTTAGAAAATAATTAAATAATTAAAAATTATTTAATTATTAAGAATGAAAAGGGCAATGTTGAATAATCTAAGAGTTGCAAGCCTAGGACAATTTTGTAATGCATTTTGCCCCTCTTTGTCATAATGTAGCATGTCGCATTGTGACAAAGAAAAGTCAAAAATATGCTTGATTACAAAATAAGATGAGGAAGAATGAGGAGGGTTGTGGCCATGCCCCTCGAGAGGTGAGGGCAGGTTCGAGGCACATTAAGGTGTGCTCTCGAAAATGAATGAGAGAAGACTAGAATATGAAGAGACAAAATGTTAATGAAAATGATATGGATGATGAGATGGATGCGAAATGCCTACATGGGACCGATGAGAGAAGATGACCAGACCAAAGAGGAGAAGACCTATGAGAAGATACAAATCCTTCAAAACTTTACTATAAGACTTTTAATATTCGTTGCTCTTTAATCATCATTGGGAAAACTATTGTAATGGGCAACAAACACCAAGATATGACGTAGATCCAGGTGTGCAAGGTCGTACCATTACCCAAGACAGAACAGTCACAGACAAGGATGGTTATGACTCATACTAGGAGCGTGCTTGCCCCAGTCTTGTCGTCATAATCAACCACAGGCAGAAAAAGACAATGGCAGATCATGAAACGTCATTGCTTCTCTAAATCCTGTTGCCAGGACATCCTTGAGAAACTAGTGACATGATTGCCAAATTACAAAAATAAAGTCTCTATCATGATATGTCGTTGCTTTTCTAAATCCCAAGATCAGGATCTCGCTGAGAGGCTAGTAGTCATGCGTGTCAATTGTCATGCTACATCGCTGCTTCTCTAAATCCTGCTTAGTGGGATCTCGCTGAAAAACTAATAACATGATAAGAGATGAAAAGACAGTTGCCAAGTGTTTGTCAAGTGCATCTGGATAGCCATTGTTCTGATGCCAAGGTGTCATGTTTGACGATGTCAAGATGTCTGAGTGTTTAAAGTTTTGATGACCTTGAAAATGTCGAGACTTGGTGAATTCAGGAAGGACACATCCTGAATGATGTCGAATGTCAGGAGGATTTGATCCCTAATGGTCGTAAGGGGTACCTCAAAATAATGACGATGCCTAGGAAGGACACATCCTAAAGCATAAATGACAGAGTTGGTTCTTCAGAAGGACTCATCTGAAGAATGCTAATGTCAAGAAGAGGGATCCTTAGATGTCAAGAGGATCGCTCGAAAGGCCGAATGACGATGACAACACCTAGGAAGGACATATCCTAAGGCGTAAATGACAGAGGTTATTTTTCAGAAGGACGCATCTGAAGACTAACCAAAATTTGACAGTTTGAGCAGTTATAATGTTTTGACTTGTTTTGACTTGTGTTTGACTGAGGTTGACTTGTTGTGACCGAGGTTGACTTGTGTTTGATTATATGCCAATGTTGCCCTAATGAGATTGTCATGTTGAGTATAAGATTGCTTTACTTTGTTTTAGGAGCTTTCCTCATACAGAAAATAAGTGAAGACTTTTGACGTGTGTGCCAACGTTTTGCCACGAACCCTAATGGACTGACCTAGTGCGGCCTCGGGGGCTCATCGATAGATGGCCTTGCCTACGTCATACACTCAGAGACCTCGTAGTTCGACATGACCAATGACTTTGTCTTGATGGGCAAAGATTGCGCCATGATTTATTTTGACAAACCTAATAGGACTGACCTAATGTCTCGGGGACTCAAGTATGAGTCTTGCCTACGTAGCAAATGCGCAGAGACAACGTAGTTCGGACAATGACATGGACTTAGTGACTTGATTGACTTACACCAGAGATGACAGTGCACTTGTGTGTCTTGCGCGGTTGAATGTTTGTTGGTTTTTCGTGGGGGCGTTTTATGATTTTTTGTCTTTTGAGGACATTTTATGATGTTTTGTGCTTTTTGAGGCACTTTATGATGTTTTGTCTTTTCAGGACATTTTATGATGTTTTTGTCTTTTGTCATTTTATGATTTTTTTTTTTTTTTTACATTTTTGAGGTGTCAATGGATGAAAATTTGGGTAGCCTTTGTGCTAGATACCAATGACAAGGGGAAAACCAAGTCTAGGTGCAAGGAGATAAATGGGATTAATGGATGAAATGGATGTATGCATAAGAGAGCAAAGATGTGATCTCCAATGACTATGTCGCATAGGAATGACATGCCCCATTCTAAGTACAAGACTTAGGATTTTTTGTGACAAAGCTGATGACAATAGGATATTGATATGATTGGTTTAGATAGGATGAGGTATGTCAAGAGATACCCAAAAAACATGTTTCAACATTTTGCCCCTATATCTTCATCAAGATCAAAAGGAGAAGAGTGGATAAGTGGACCCAATATGATAGGTAGGTATGATGTCTAAAGATGGTAGGTAGGATGGAAATGATATGACATAAAAATAATAGGTTGGATAGATAAGACATTGTGCCCCCAAGTGTAAGTGACATAGAAGATCAAACTACACATGATGCCTATTTGCCAAGTTTTCATCATGGTACTTATCCAAGGCGCCTGTTTACCAGGTTTTCACCATTGGATGAAGGGATTTCTCTTTACTTTTTTTTTTTTTTACTTTTTGACTTTTTGACTTTTTGACTTTTGGATAGGAGGGACTCAAGTGTCTAGTTGCATGAAAGGTGATAGTCCCACTAGAAATGGATATCATTGCATGGACTATGTCAAATGTCATTATGCTCATCGATGTTGGTAAGGGATGACATGAAAGGGAGATGGATTAGGTAGATGATGGATTATGATGTGTATTATGGAGGATTATGGCAGATTATATAGGAATTATGCAAAAGAGGAATGGGGAGGCTTAACCAAAGGCATGGACCATAGGGATGTGATGGGGAAGATATGTAGGATAGTGGATGGGGGGTGATGAGATGGAGGTATAAGGGCTTGTTGTGAAATGGAAGGGAACCATGACCAATGGTTGCACACATTGTGATAAGCATTGAAGCTTTTGGTGTGGACGGGGTGTAGGAAGCAATGGAGATGTTTGCTTAGGAGATGGGTGATGAAGTGCTTTAGGTACCCACATAGACTTAGTATTTTTATGACTTTTATTTTTCTTGTGGGTTTTCAAAATTTTAGATTTTTTGATGGAATGTGCATTTTGGATGGAAGTGGATGGTTGGGATTTTTGTGACATGGATGCCTCATTCGACTTGCCTTCCTTTTGCTTAGGTACCCAAACCATTTTGTTTTTAGACTTTTCTTTTGAAGGTATGGGCTTATACAGCTTTTTAGATGTACTTGGCTTTGACTTTTTGAAATTGTATTCTAAGGAATTAAGACCTTTAGAATTTTTGACTTTATAAATAGAGGCATCCAAATTTTTATTTTGGAATCCCTTGGGTTTGGTGGAATGAGTGGAAGCTTTATGTTTACACAATGTGTGCATTTGTTGGTCATGACTAGGATATTTAGGGTATTTATGAATGATTGGAATGTTAGGTGTTGGAAGTAATGGTGGTAAAGCAGATGGAGGGGTATTAGGAGTTGGAAGTAATGGTGGTAAATTGGATGGAGGAAGGTGTATGGTCACATGCTTTTGACACTTGTAGGATGATGGAGAGGGGATGGCCATGTATGCTTTGGGGGTATGATAGGGCTTATGATGGAAAGTGGACTTAGAATGCATGGAGGAAATACCAACATCTTGAGACTGGTTTCCTTGGGGTATGTAATGGACAATGGGACTAGGTGTAGGTGGAACACTAGACACAAGTTCCTTATTGGAAAGACCAAGTGGATATGATGGAGGACTTGCAATGGGGTCAATAGTGGATGATGGGGGATCATTAGGATCTTGATTATCATTGTGTTCACTTAGATCCAAGGTATTTGTTTGATCTTCTATACTAGCTTGGGAGGCAAGTATCTCATCAAGGGGAGTGGATGTCAATGGATCATGGATAGGACTAGGTGGTGGTGAAATTGGAATATCTTGCTCATAGATGGGTATAGGATCAAGTTGCTCATCGATAGGATCTTCATCATTATGGATATCATCTTGATCATAGAAAAGATATAGATTATGGACAGGTTGGATGACAATGATTTGATCTTGATTAGGACTCGGGCTTGATGTTTCCACGTGCTTAGGATTAGGCTCTTGACATACATCTTGGGTTGCTTGAATGGAAGTAGAAGGGGATGACTCTTGGAGAGACTTGACATGTTCTAGATGGTCAACAACATAGGAGCATGATGGAGGTTGACTTGGACTTATGAGGGGAGACTCTTGACTTGGCTCAAGGGGTTGTGGATGACATGGTTGACTTGAAGGACTTGGCATGACGTTTGAGGACTCTTTTGTATGTTCAAGTATATGTGTTGAATGACATGGTGTCAATTGATTCCTTTCTTGTAGCCTTTGGGTCACATCCTTTGTAGGTGGATTGGTGGATTTAGATAATGCCATCAATTTATGTTTTAAATATCTAAATGTAAGGGATTGATTTGATGGAGGATTAGATGATGGTGGGGGTAATGAAGAGTTTGATGGGTTAGAAGATGGAGTGGCCAATGGATTAGGACTAGGACATGGTGGATTAGGGATATTCATTTGATTGGATGGTGGTAAGGGTGCATGGACTAGATTGGTGTTCCCCTTGTCAAAGGTGGCATTAAGACTTAAAGGCTCTTGATGTTGTTGCCCAGGTGGACTTGGGATCCTATATTCTTGTTGTGATATGGGTGGACATGTTGATGTGGCATTGTCATAATAGATAGATGTGTTAGGTTGGCATGATGATGAAGGTGACAGATAGGATTGTGGTTGAATGTGTTGAGGTTGAAATGGTGTTTGGACTTGTGATATGATTTGTTGTTGTCATGATGATTGAGGGGTTGAATAGGATAATGACTGTTGAAAGGTTGATTGATGTGGATAAGAGTTGAAATTAGAAGAGTTGTGATAGGTTGACGAAGGGGTAACATGATATGTGGATGGATGAGGTTGATATGATGATGTAAGTGACACATAGGGTTGATGTGAAATGTGTTGATATGGTGATTGGACTTGATAATGCGCTTGTTGGACTTGACAATTGGCCATGAGGTATTGGATTTGTGCTATGAGTTGTTGCATTTGTGGTGATTGGTTGGTTTGAAGTTTTTGGGTAATGTTATGGGTGCTTTGAATGATTTCTTGGTCTAAAGGTGTTTGATTTGTTTGAGCTTTATGAAGCATGTGAATAAGCCCTAGTGCTATGTCTTCAAATGTTGTCACGGTGTAAAATGATGTTGATTAGATGAAAGAGATGATGATGTGGAATGACGAGATTGGATGACTTGGATGATGTGGAAAAATTTTATTGGAAGTTTGACTTGGGCAATATCAAACACAAGATTTTACATGTAAATGCATAAACACACACACCAAGAACAATGATAAGTTTGTCTTCCAAGATTAAATGCTATGATTAATCAAGCACTTGAATACACAACAACAAGCCCTATGACTAGTCAAGTGGGGTATGGCCAATTAGGTCTCAAGCTAGATTGCACAAGGTTGACTAAGGAATGATTTGAAAGAAAAATCCTGCCACACAGCCGAGAGAAAGGGGTAACCCACCCTTCACTTTCACTTCCCAAAGGTATAAAGTTCTTTGGGGCTTAGCCAAGAGTGACAAGATTTTAACTTCCAAACAAGCGTGTCTTTCGATTCACACTTCGATTGAGGTCGTCCCTAGGGGTGATGAAATCCCCTAGCAGGCCTCCTATGAAGGGTTTGACAAAAGCAAATCAAGTGAGGTGTTTGTGATCACACACGCACTTGGTTCACACTCACAACGATTAATTTCCCTTAGAAATGAAATGTTTGTATGCAAACAATAGAAGCACATGTTCTTTTTAACCCCAATTCAAATGTGTAGGAAGACAATGGTTAATGTTAGACCCAATTTTGATATGTGATTGAAGACAAAATTCATTTTTAAGAGCCCAAATCCAAATGTGTTTGCAAACAAGGATTAATTTTATGCCCCAAATTGAAATGTGTGACAAACAAGATTAAGAAATGGAAGATGGAATATGTGCACCTGATTATTCGATTTCCAATTTGTTGTGTATGAATGATATTTCTGCCACTAAAACTCCTTATGATCACCCTACAAAATCAAAAGAAATAATATCATAATGCAGCCATGAAAAAAAATAAACTCATTAGAAAATTGCAATTTCAGATACATATTTTTCACATAGCTGAATTAGATTCGATTATTTGAAGACATTATTGATCTGAAAAATACAAAATCAAAGAAGAGACTGATATTATTTTTCAGAGACCTTTCCAGAAATGTAAAGAAGTCAGAAAAATTCCCTATTGTGCGCCCAATATTAATTTTCTATTGAAAATCATAAAAAAAATTATAATAAATACAAAATAGCTCAAAAAATTCTTTTTTTTTACTGTAGCCGTGTGATGTCATTCCAAATCTGCACAAAAAAATTTTATGAGTAGATCTGCAACCGTGAGTGATATCTAAGCAAATTTGTTTTAAACCCTAATTTCAAAAAATCTATTTTTTGACTAATAATTTCACATCCAAATTTAAAAAACTAAAGAGTAGACCCCTGTCAAAATTAAAAGAGCTTTCCAGAAATGTAAACATATCTGAAAAATTCGATTATTTACTCCCGAAATTAATTTTTTATTAAAAACAGAAAAATAATTATAAAAAATGAAAAACAAATCCAAAAAATCTGATTTTTGGAATGAGAGCTCTTGATAGTGTCCTCGACCTACAGAAAAAAAAATTGTGAGAAAATACGAAGCCGTGTGAAAGATATGGTCGAATCCTTGGAAACTAGGGTTTTGTCCAAAAATGATGCCAAACCTGCAACAAAAGGCTAACAAAACCTGCAACAAAAAGAAACCCAACTCAAAGATTTCTCAAAATGTGTTAAAATATGTCAGGTTCACCAATGTAATCAATGGAAAATCTCAGATTTGTTAAAGGGTTAGCACAATAACAGAAAATCCATTGAAATAACAAAGCACAAAGGAAATAATGAAAACAAAAGGAACAAAGTTACCCTAAGTCCTCATCTTCCATGCTTCACCTTTGTTACACCTCCTAGCTTGCTGTAAATAGAGATGCCCTCAGATTTCAAATGAGCAACTATGACTAATGACAAAGCCCTAAGCAAGTTTTGAAGGATTTTACTAAAAGAAATGACTTGACAATAGACTAAAATGACAATGACTGCAAATGACAATGACCATGAGTTGACAAAAAATGAGCATGAGATGGAGAGAAAGATCAAGAGAGAGAGAGAGAGAGCCAGAGACCAAGAGAGATAAGAGACCAAGAGGAAGCCAAATGAGAACAAAATTGCCATTTTATAAAAACTGCAATTTTGAATGTGTGGCCAGGATGAGAAGATGACAAAAACCCTAGAATCAATGATCAAGATTGAATGTTGCAATAAGAATTAGGGTTAGGTCAAAATTAGGGCAAATGATAAGGATGAAGGGCCAAGATTGAATTATAAGATAATTCAATCAAGGGTCGAAATTAAATGAGATGTAAAAAGATAAGAATTAATTTGGAAGATAAGATGGCAGGGACAAAGAGGTTGTTGGAGAAATTAAATAATAAAATTTATTTACTCCAGGTGACCAGTAAATAATTAAATAATAAAGATATTATTTAATTATGGAGGAATGTGACAAAAGGAATCATTTTGAATTAAATAATGATTTAATTCAAAATTCAAGAGAGTGGACCAAATTAAAATAAATAAAATTTATTTAATTTATGAGAAAAGTGGTAATGAATAATTAAATAATTAAAATAATTGTTTAATTATAGTAGAAAAGTGGACAAAAATTAAATAGAATTAAGAATCTATTTAATTTTTTAAAAGAGGACTTATGAGTAGTAAATGAGAATTAAATAAATAAAATTTATTTATTTAATAATCAAGAGGAATAAAATGACAAAGGGAATTAAAATAAATTAAAATTTATTTAATTAAAGGAAGACTTTAGGTAATTAATGGCCATTATTAGATAAATGTCATTTGTTTATTTAATAATCAAAAGGAGAAATAAATGATAAAAATGAATTAATTAAATAATTAAAATTATTTAATTAATAGAAGAATATGACTTTAGAAAATAATTAAATAATTAAAAATTATTTAATTGTGGGAAATGAAAGGGGCAATGTTGAATAATCTAAGAGTTGCAAGCCCTGGGACAATTTTTATGTGTCTACACAATATTGCCTATTTAAAAATTTGATCCTATTTCTGAATTTTGGAGTAATGTATGTATTCATCATTGTAAAAATTTAAACGATACATATACAAGACTTTATATAGGGCTGAAGAGGATTATTTTATTTTCGTTGCAAATGTATTCTACAAAAAATATAATTATAAACTAGTGAATTTAATGAATATAAAACACGAAAACATATATATATATATATATATATATTTAAATATAAATATACATATATACATATACATTATGGCATTTTAAACTAGATGATATTACCTAAAATATGTAATTGTGAATGAAAGTGAGTGAAATTATTCTCTTTTCTTTAAATTTAACCTATTATTCTTTTTCACAAAAAATGTAGACATACTCCTATTAAATAGGAAAGTAATCTATAAACTATGATTTTACCCCATACATAAAAGGCTAAATAGAATAGTTATCTTTTTCCGAATCTAAATAAATTATTTACTTTGTACAAATTATTTAAATAGAAAATAGAACTTGTGAGTTTAAGCATGCTCTTTACAAAAGATTGATTTTAAATTGCTTTGTAACTTTCAATATAAATTGTATGGAAATAACTCTCAAATAGAGTGTGTTTATGAAAAGATATTTGGGAATCTTTGTGTGGACATTGAATTATGATGGAATTATTTTAAAGTAGAAATGTCTGAAATGGAATGAAAACTTTAGATGGAAAAAGCATTATTTATTGTTCCTTTTGGAAACTTTCGGGATAGGATGCCGATGGTGGACCCACAAAGACGGTAGTTTTACCTTTTCTAAAACTATCATTTATTTTATTTTTGCTTGGCCAAGCACATGCACCATTGAAATAGATGGAAATAAAAGCCTAGAAATAAATGTATATAGGTCTCTACCACCTCCTATTTGCAAGAAATATGTTATTCTCATGTTAGGAATGCATATAGGCATCAAGCTTGCATCAAGAGTTCCCTCCTGCTTTGTTGTTTCAGGTTGCTAGGCTCCTCGTGCAGGGTCGGGGATTTCTTTGAGTTAGGAAGAAACCCAAGGAAGTCCTGTACTTCATGGTTGGGCGGAAAAGGCTCCTTAATCACACTCTTGGCCCTAGCTTGCAAGAAGACCAGTGGTGTCACGACGGTTGAGGTTTAGAGTTTCTTATGCTATAGATGTATTCATGTATTACTTTTGAAAGGCTTGCATAGCCCACTTGTAAATGTAACTTTATTTAACATTCATTATTGTAACATTGAAATAAGATGTATTGATTGAAAACATTTTGATGTAACATTGAAATAATTGTATTGAATGAAAGATTT
>VDFB02045114.1:0-28601 GCA_007258455.2 Sequoia sempervirens
CCCTCAGAAGATTTTCCCCCAGTGGTGGGTGTCCTTCAAATCCTCTATCTCTATGGTGGCCTCTTGCTATGAATCTGGTGAATTGATTCTGTTCTCCAACATCTATGCTCCAGTGGATATGCAGGGCAAGCAAATTTTATGGTCGAATATTCGCTATGTTCGAAGCATGGATCCTTTTCTTCCATGGATCATTGGGGGTGACTTCAATGCTATCACAGAGATTGCTGAGAAATGGGGTGGTACTATGCGGTTGGAGGCTTCTACCTTCCTACTCCAAGACAATATTTCTATTTTGAACCTGGTTGATATCAAGCCTGGTAATGGACATTTTACCTGGAACAATAGGAGGCCCGGTGAAAACTGCATTGCTGAGCGGTTGGATCGGTTTCTGGTCTCTTGTTTCTGGGTTGGGGATAGGTAGTTTTCTACCTCAGAGATTCTTGACTGGAGGGGCTCAGACCATTGGCCTATAAAGATTTCTATCCTCTCAGCTAGGCGGCCTTTGAAGCCTTCCTTTAAATTCCAACTTATGTGGCTACGGGATCCTGAACTCCATGACTTCATTGCTCGATGGTGGCAGGAGGGTAGACCGTCATTTGGTATAGCAATGTATGTCTTCACTAAGCTTCTTCAATTTGTTAAGTATAAGCTTAAACATTGGAATAGGAATTGCTTTGGAAATATTTTTAAGGCCAAGTTTGATGCACAAGCTAAGCTGGATGGTATAACGAGGGTTATTAGGGAGAATGGGGTGTCTGAGAGCCTGCTACAAGAGGAATCTAGGGCCTTGAAAGCTTTAGAAGAATGGGAGCTGCGAGAGGAGATCTTTTGGAAACAAAAATCCCGAATGGATTGGCTTAAGGAAGGGGATAAAAATTCTACCTTTTTCTTTCATTCTGTTAGGGCACGAAGGCATGGTAACTCTATTCCTATTTTGGTCACTGATAGGGGAGAGACTCTGACTTCTTATCAACGTATTTCAGAGGAAGTTGTTCATTATTTTTCTTCCCTATTCAGAGAAGAGTTGCAGGGGAGTTCGGTGGAGGAGGCTCAGGTTCTTTCTTGTATTCCTCAGTTGGTGTCGCCTGAGATGAAGGAGGATCTTATGGGAGAGATTACTTTAGAAGAATTGGAGAGTATAGTGTTTCAGATGAAGAAAGGGAAAGCCCCTGGCCCTGATGGTTTCCCAATTGAGTTTTTCCAGGAGTTCTGGGAGATCATCAAAAATGATTTATTAGAGGTGGTCAAGGAGTCGCAGCGGAATAAGCAAATGTTAAAGGCCTTGAATGCCACCTTTTTGGCACTTATTCCCAAGTGTGAAGGGGCTGATAGGTTGAGTCGTTTCTATCCTATTGCCCTTTGCAATGTGGTGTATAAGATTATTACCAAGCTTATTGCTAATAGGTTGAAAAAGTGGCTACAGTTGCTCATTTCTGAGGAGAAAAGTGGTTTTGTGGAGGGCAGACAAATTCTTGATGGGGTTGTTATAGCTGCTGAGACCATCCACTCTATGGCTATTTCTAGAGAAAAGTCTATGTTCATCAAACTTGATATGGCAAAGGCATACGATAGAGTCCGATGGTCCTTTCTTCAAAAGATCCTGGCTAGTTTCAGATTCGAAGATGATTGGATTCAATGGGTTATGAGTTGTGTTACATCTGTTTCTTTCTCTGTTTTAACTAATGGGGAACATTCTGAGCTATTTGGGGCTTCTTGTGGGATAAGGCAAGGTGATCCTCTCTCCCCTTATTTGTTTATTCTACTTGTGGAAGGTTTGGGACGCCTTTTGAGAAGTCACGTGGAGCTGGGCTTTATTCAGGGATGGAGGTGGGGGGATGATTTACCCCCTCAATCACATTTGCAGTTTGTGGATGATACTGCCTTGAAAGGGGTTGCCACTATTCGGGAGGCAACAAACTTTCGCAGGGTGTTGGATATGTACCTTGAGGCTTCGGGTCAATCAATTAATGATGAAAAATCTTCCATCTATTTCTTCAATACTCCAGATCCTATACAGAGGAGAATAGCTCGTGTTCTTAGATTCCAGATTGGGACCCTTCCTCTGTCTTACCTTGGATTTCCTATTGCGGTGGGTAGATTAGCAAGGGAGTCATGGTAGCCTATCTTGGATAAACTTCGGTTGAAGGTTACTCACTGGACCACCAGATGGTTGTCCTTTGCTGGGAGAGTTCAGTTGCTGAAGTCTGTGATCCAGGCTCTTCCTATTTATCGGTGTATGTTGCAGGTGGCCCCTAAAGGTTTTGTGGCAAAATTGGATTCACTAGCTAGACAATTTTTATGGGCAGGCAACCTACTGTCTTCCAAGTGGAGTTTGGTTCGATGGGACATGGTGTGTTGCCCTAAGCAGTTGGGGGGCTTGGGGTTGAGGCAACCTGCTCTGGAGGGGTTGGCTTTGGCAGCAAAACTTTATTGGAGGTGGTGCACGGAGAAGGACAGGGCTTGGGCTAGGATCCTTTCCTTTAAGTATGCTCAAGGCACTCTTGGGGAAGATATCCCGCGTTATCCCCTGGTTGGTAAGGGATCAGTGGTTTGGGCTACTCTTAAGAAGGGAGCTGTGCTCATTAAGGATGGCTTATTTTGGATCTGTCGGCGTGGGACTGAGGTTCACTTCTGGCACGACTCTTGGGATGGCCATCCTCCCATCCTCTCTCAGTTCCCTCATTTGGAGGCCTTGAGCAGGAGTTTTAGTGATGCTGGCTGGACGAGGGTAAGTGATTTTAAGGTGCTTTCTTTTCAAGGTCAGCTTATGAGTGCTAGATGGAAGACTCCTGAGGAGTGGCCAGTGATTGGTATGGCTGAGGATTGCTGGGATCTGCATAATATTCTCTTAGGTAGACAGTGTAACCCCCTCAGAGATAAGGATATTCTTGCATGGGCGCCTAATCTGAAAGGTCACTACACGGTCACGTCGGGTTATCGGAGGTTGCTTTCTCAAAGGGTTGAGGGGGCAGAAGCTCCTTGGTGGAAAAAGGTGTGGCATAAGTTTTCTTGGCCAAAATGCAATTGCTTTGCCTGGATTTTGACTTGGACTAGGTGTTTAACTTGGGACAATATTCAGAAGCGTGGGTTTCAGGGCCCGTCGAAGTGTGTGTTGTGCGGGAATGGGGTTGAGGACTCTTCACATCTATTCTTCCGATGTCCTTTCACCCTGCAGATTTGGCATTCTTGGTGGGGTGTTTGGAATAGTCCCTGTGTTCATGCTTCCTCCTTAATGGAGTTTTGGACTAGCCTGGGCAGACCTCCCTCGATGGCCTCTTTTTTGCAGGACGCGTGGCAGGCTGGGCCTATTTTTTTGTTGTGGCAAATTTGGCTAGAACGGAATAGGAGGATTTTCAAAGGGGAATTGTTACAGGTTCAACAGGTGTGGTTTAGAGTTCTTGGGATGGTTCAGGAGACAATTCAAGCTAAGGGTGTCGGGGAGCTACCGCTTGAGAAGAAAGATGCGGAGCTGGTGGCTCAGCTGGGTATCCAGGGGTTTACCCCTTTTGCTTCGCGGGGCCAGAAAGGTAGGAGGGTGGGGCAGCGTGTCCAGCGGCAAGGGTATTGGCAGCTTCCCCCTGAGGGAATTTTGAAGGTTAATACAGATGGTTCTTCCAAAGGAAATCCTGGTCCTGCTGGAGTTGGTGGGGTTGGTAGGGATTCTTCTGGTTCGGTGGTTTTTCTTTTTTCCATACATAAGGGGACACAAACTATCAACCTTATGGAAGGTTGGGCGATTCTTCATGCCTTGGAGAGGGCCTTTATGCTGGGGTGGCATAGGGTTATTTGTGAATCTAATTCATAGGTTCTAGTTAATTTACTCAATAAAGGAAGGATGTCGGATGTGAACTTGCAGTTGGCGATGTTGGTGCAACAAATTTTGCAGATTGGTAATCTTATGGAGAGGGTGTATTTTGTCCATATTCCACGTGAATGGAATAGGGCGGCTGATTGTCTGGCCAAGTGGGCTGCAGAGCACCGGGGGGATTGGAAGATTGAGGATTGGGCTGAGCTTCCTCAGGAGCTTAGGCCGGATTTGGAGAGGGTTCTCGCGGAGGACAAAAGGGGCATTGACTGATTTGGTCTTGGGACCTGTTGTGTATCTTGTTCTTTTTGGGCTTCTGCCTTTGACTTGTGTGTAATGCTGGTTTCTGTTAAAAAATTAAAAAATATTATTTAAAAAATAATAATAATAATATGGGTCAGACTACATGTGAGCCTCCAGCGAGGAGTGCATCACATAAAGTGAGCGCACCCTTATAAAAGGTCACCAAAAAATTTAAAATAATTAAATTTTGATATTAGAATATTTAGATGCTAAACATTTAAATATTAGAATATTTAAAATAATTTAAAATAATTAACGATAATAAAATTTTGATATTATAATATTTAGAAGCTAAACATTTAAATATTAGAATATTTTAAATTATTAAAAATAATTAAAGAAATTTAAAATAATAAAATTTTGATATTAGAATATTTAGATGCTAAACATTTAAATATTAGAATATTTGAAATTATTAAAAAATAATTAAAGAATTTTTTAATTTTTGCAGCACTTCATAAATGATTTTTATGATTTTTTAATTTTTTTAATATTTTTTTCTTAAAGAATAAAAATATTTTTTTAAAATATAAAAATTTTGATAATAGAACTTGATAGAACTTAAGAATATAAATCTAAAAAACAAAAAGAATATTTTATATTTAGAAAGATGAATGAGATAGAATAGGATATGTAGAGTTGAATTAACCATCATGAGTTTATTCATAAGATTTTAGAAAGTTTTATTTTTTAAAATAAATAATTTTATTTTTATTTTGGATGATGTCACCGTACAGGTTGATGTCATATTTTAGTTGATTTTTGATAACTTAAAAAGCTAATGATGTCATCCTTAGGAGGCCCATTTTTTATGTAAATTTTCTCTAATGTACTATCATTTATGTATATATATTGGATTATATTTCAGTGTATATGTTATTGTAATTGGATGTATTCCTCCCACATGTACTCTGGGAAGCATTATTGTAAATAATGTAATGTTATAACAAATATTGATGAACCTTCTTATAATGCATATTGTTAAGTGATGTATTTTGTATATGTTAATTAGTTGGAAATTATCTTTTTTTTATTTTATCAAATGACATGTTATGGAAATACATAATGTAGAAACATTTAATGTGGTGGCTTAAAATAACTTTGCTTGTTAGTTAAATAATGTTATCATAGTAGTCAATGAAATGATTCTAGTTTCTTGGATGATAGTTATGTGAGTAGCATAGTCATGGAACCTTATAGGACCTTGGAAAAGATTATATGTTATGTTGTGTTATGCATTTCACTATTATTTCTTTCAAAAAAATTGTTCTGTTATTGTGCGATAGTTAATGTTGTCCTCTAGGGTTCCTTGGTGGGGCATTACACATGGCCTACCTAGAAGGAGATTATATGAAAGATCATGAGGCATAACATGGATCAGTGTTTCCAATGTTTCCTTTCCAACTATAATAGATAAAGTGATCACACTGAGTGATTTCTTTCCTACATTGTCAAATCCACTAATGGATAAAAGGGTAGGTTGAATTTTTTTTATCCAGATGAAGCGTATCCAAGAGGTTTATACTACACACATTAAGGGCTAAGCCACTTTCAACAAGGGTTCACTTTATCCCTATCCTATTGTATTGATCTATGATCATGAAAGCAACCTTTTGTTTTTGCACTTCCAAAGGGGAGAGTTCACTTTGGTGGAAAACAATGTCAACATTTATTCCTTGAAGCATGGCTGCTATATCATTTAGTTGCACAATAGAAGGGATAGGAACTTGTTGCAAGGAAATTTGAAGCATAGTGTGATAATTAGGTGAATTTTGAATTAGGTCCCATAGAGATATCTTTGCAGGAGTATTCTTAAGTTTTTCAACAAGGTCATACTCTTTACCACTATGTGATGGAAAACGAGGAGCACTAGGCAATATGGGATTAGGCAAAGGTAAGCGTGTCAAGGTTGGTTGTTGTGATTGTGGATTGTTTCTAGTGTTATATATATATGAGAAATGGTATTATGACTTGACTGTTGTGACATATTATTCTTAGGTGGGCAGAGGATGAATTCGACTTTGTTTTGAGTTTGAGGTTTGTGTGATGGTAGGTAAAGGGTGAGTTGCGGTTGAATAATATTAACATCCCTTGGTGAGTGAGAGTCTAATGTTGCCTCTTGATCTTATTCTAAGGACACTATATCATTATTTTAAATGTTATCCTTTTCTTGCACCATGATATCCTCCCTCTAGGAGGAGAGTTTCTAGGAGAACTACAAACCACATGTTCTTGGAATTCAAGGATTGGTTCTTCAAAAATGACTTCATGACCAGTTAGGGAATGATCAATGGTTGGATTATCATGTTTATCAATAGTGGGGATATTAGGAGAAGGCTCTATTTGCTTTTCATTTTTCTCTAAGTTATCATTCTCTTGTGCCATATTAGCTATCCTAATATAAGAGCATGTAATATGTTCATCCATGGTTAGATTTTGTAAAGCACCTTCATCACAATTAAGGGAGGCATCAAGAGAAGGAACACAATGTTTTTCATGGTTACCAAATAGATCTTCCCATATGGTAGGATCATTAGGAAAGGGAGAAACGAGATTGTCATGAATTTCAAGTATATCTTCTAACACCAAACTATCATCTTCATTACTATGAAGGATATTAGGAGAAGAGTAAGTGTGATTATCATGATTATATACAATTACACCCTTATGCCCTATAATATCCTCCCAAGTGGGAGAAGTAGGATTGTCATAGCTCTCTATCATCAACATGTCTTGCTCACAAATGTCATTTTTGTGATGACTTATGATTATGGAATTGTCACAAGTAGGTGAAATGTTGGGAGAGGAATGTAAATTAAGTAAGGTGGTGGAAATGATTTCATCTACTATTGTTATACTATCTTCCTAAAGGAATGAGGAGAAGAGAAAACAAGACCTTCATGATTATCAACAATTACATATTCTATCACCAAGATACCTTCATCACAAAAAGGGGAGGTATCGGTAAAAGAAAAATTATGCTCCTCATGAATGCCCATGGTTATATATTGTTCTATCACATCATCCTCACAAATATGATAGATAAAGTAGGTGTAGGTTTAAGGAAAGTAGGAACATGTCCATATTTTCACCTTAAGAGACTCTCATAACTAGGAAATGTATTGAATGAATAACTAACATGTTTATTGAATAAATTTTTCTTTACAAACTTGGAAAAGACCAAAGCTAAAAATTTTGAACAATAATTTATGCAAACTAAAAATACAATGTAAAGAATTAACATGAAATGTATTTTTTTGTTTTCAAACAGGGTAATTTACTAGTTACATTATGCAATGATCTGAAAATGAAATGTTGCAAATGAAAATTTTGAATGAAGCAATGCATGAAATGGAATAATTTAAGCTATATTTCATGAAATGAAAGTAAGAAAAAGTCAACCCAATGAAACAATTAACCAATGGTAGCAAACAAAATCTTAAAAACAAGGTTTTTTAGTGTTGTAAAAGGATATTTCATATTTGTTTTGGGACTATTTCGCCCAAGGTGGCGAATGAGTCCCAGTAGGGATTTTTTTCAAAAAATTCAAGAATTTTCAATAGATATTAATGCATTTTATGTTGTATTATATGTATCCTAAATGGAAATGTAATTTCTAGATTTTTTTCAATGATTTGAGATGTAAAAATGCAACCTATATGCAATTTCATTAATTCAAAATTTTAGAAACCCTAGATGCCAATTAACTAATGCAACCCTAATACAAGCTAGATCTAGGATGGTGATGAACTCCAAATTAGTAAAGAAGGTATTTGAAATGCAGGTTCACCAAAATGCAATCAATGGAAATGGAAGCTCCCCACCTTTGAGGCATAAACACAAGGATAGGGATCATATTTCGCACTTGCTACACTCAAGCACACCTTAGAGATCGTAATCTAATGATAAGTGGAGAGAGAGATCTGACAATAAGGTATCCTAGGATATGATTTTATATTACAAGAGGGTTCACCAGCAAGTTTAAACTTGGAAAAGAAAATGTTGGAAAACACAATGTGATATGCAAACTAACTCTAAATGAGCTAGAAAACTAAATGAAACAAAATAGAAAACTATAAAACTAAAGGGTGCACCTAGAAATTGGAGAGAGATAGAATGGAGCTTTGAAATCTTGAAATTGCTACTTTTTAGGCATGGTGGGACTCATTCGCCATTTTGGGAAAATTAGTCCTAGTTTCAAAAAACTATACTAGAGCAAGTTTCAACCAAATGGGTATCCAAATTTGTAAAGATCTTTGAAAAACACCTACAATGGGACTCATTCACTACTTGTGGTGAATGAGTCTAGTTTGAATTTTTTGGAAATTCAAAGTCTGGATTTTCTCTTCTCGATTTGCTCAATCTATACCTCCAGGTGTTTGGATCTGAAACATTGATTTTTGGGACTGTAATTGAATTTTTGTCAATATTTTGACCTTTCCAATAGGGAGATAGCTCCAAAAAGTTTGAAACCTAATATTTAATAATCTTCAAGCCTTCAAAGCATATAGATCTGCAATCACACAAAGAAAGAGAGAGAAAATGTTGATTGTTAGGGAAAAGGGGTTTTCTTTGGTCAAAACCTGTTTAGGCAATTAAAGAAAATGATGAAATAATATAATGAAGCATGAACATGAGATAATGTAATTAGAACCTTTCCATGATGATGGATCTTGAATTGCTAAACAATTATTGAAGAATCTTGCTCTTGAATGCCTTAGAATTGATCTTGAAAGCTATCTTGATGACTTTGTGAAGACTTGAAATGCCTAACTCTTTCTTTCTTGACTTGAGAACATGAATGTATGATGCTTGGATGAAATGAATATTTGAAAAAAAAATTGTATAGAAAATCCACTCACATGACTATTAATTTGATGCCCAAGGCCAACATTGAAGAAATTTGAATTAAAAACCCTCTTTTTCGCTTAAAGCCTTAAAAATAGGCCAAATGGGACTCATTCACCATCTTGGGTGAATGAGTCCCACCTGGATAATAATAATTCACGCAAGGTGGCGAATGGGTTCCATAGGGGCTATTTTCCATGCTAAAGTGTTGGAGAGTGAAGAATTTATGTTTTTATGTTGATTTTGTTGGGTTTTTTAAAATTAAAATATGCCTTGGGATGAACAATATGGGGTCATAGGGGCCTATTAATGATGATCTAAAGGTCATAAATTCAATAGGGCCCAAAATTCAATGTGAAAGTGTAAATAAATACACTTTACAACACTAAATTAAGGGAAAATTAAGTCTATTTAGCTTAGAAGGGCCCTAAATCCCATGTGAATGTGTAAAACACATTACAACACTATATTAAGTCCACATCAGCTTAGAAGCCTTCTAAATTTAATGTGAAGATGTAAATAAATACATTTTACAACATTAGATTAGGGAAGAGTTAAGTTAATTTAGCTTCAAAAGGGCCCAAGACCCAATGTGCATGTATAAAATACCTCACAACACTAGATCAAGATGACATTAAGTCCAATTTATCATTAATTATTCCCAAATCAAGCAAAGGAAAAGGCATACTTTTTTGGTGACTCCACTATAGATGTATTTCCACACTAATCAGAAAAGTCTCAAGGTGAGTGTGAGAAAGGATAATGTCATTATATTGACATGTGGTAAAATGTATTGTTATGATAAAGTATATTTTGAGTAAAAAATAAATAAAAATAAAAATCATTGAATATAAACATATGAAAATGTTAAGTAAAAAATATTTAAAATACAACATGCAAGGAAGTTGTGCTTTATCAATTTGATCTAACAAATTGAAGTATAAGATGCTTTCAAAATGTAAAGGGTGTTCTACAAATTTGGATAAAAAATTATAGTCATGAAATTATAATTTTCTTTGCTAGCAATAAACATAGAACTCTTTTGCAAGTATGATAAAGTTTGGCGGTGTTGTCATTAATGTTGTCATTGATGTCAAAAAAATTCATAATGTTGTAGATTGTGCATGTATAGTTGAGATGTTGTGAGTACATGGAGCTATCCTTATGATGTTGCAGATGTGCTAAAATGATCAGTTACCAAGTGTTTTTGAGAAAATTAATAAAGAAAGAAGTTAGAGTTATGTATGTGTTCAGAAAGTGCTCTGGTACATGTGCTCTACATTTCTTCCATGTTGATCCTATGCTCATACAAATTTGAATCAAATTTTGTTGGTGATCTATTGGTGATATCTCTTAATTTGTTGTTGTTGGTTTGATGGAAGGTGAAAGTTGTGTTCACTAGTGTGTGAACTATTTTCGAAGAGTTGGTTATCTATGGACTGGAAGAAATTTTTTTTCTCCATAGTCCTCTGTTCTTTTGTTCTAGGTCTTGCAGATATATAATATGTCTTGTAATGATGTTCTCTAGGTTCTAGCATAGATGTTCAAGTTTTGGTGCTTCGGAAGATGAGATTCAAAGTTGTGTGGGATTACATTGTCTAGATGGATTGTTGGAAATATTTATGTGTTCAAAGGTTGTTACACCTGATATGAATGTATCTAGAAGTATCTAAGATGTGTTCTTGTTCATAATGAATCTTGTTGCATCATCTATGTGTTATCTTCTTGTTTGAAAGCGTGCAATTCAATGTTCATTCATATTTTCATTGGGTTTGGTCGACCTGGTGTTTACACTTCATATGAATAATGTAAAATTTAATTAAGTATGTGGTTGATCCGATATGTTTCTTTTGGTCTTGGATAAGTGTTTGATTGGTCTGCTCTCATTATTTTCCACTACGTGAATGTTGAGTTGTTGACCTAGTTTGAATTTATGAAGTGGAGCGTATGTGGCCGGCCATGGAGAATGTTTCTAAGGTTGAAAATGGTATAAATGAAAGTCGAGATGTGAAGGATTAGATGATTAAAAGTAATGAAGTAAGCCACAATTGAAGAGCGTTGTTATGTGAAAGTAATTTGAGGCAGCAATACTTCATTATGTTAGATTCCTGAAAGCAATGAGTTGAAGGTTTCTGCTATCTTCTTATCAAGGCTACAGATGCGTGTAAATTGTTGTGGTGGATCATTCTATTATATTTTGTATCTTTAGGCAATGAGCCTCCCTATTGGATAGTGAGTCATTTATGTAGGTAGTGGAGCTTTGTATCTGGACAATGAGTCCTATTTTGGGTAGTGATCCTCTCGTATTTGATTATGATATCACTTTATATTGTGAGTTAATTCTCACCATGGTTTTTCCTTTATTGGGTTTTCCATGTAAAATCTAGTGTTCATTATGTTGATTCTACTTTCTATTATCTACATTTTATGTTCATACTTAATAATAGAATAGTGTGGTTGTGAAGTTGATAAGTGTTTGAAGTTTTATGGTTGAATCTAGTGACAAATGATTCAGCCCCCTCTTAGTTGTCCTATGCCTTTTAACAATTGGTATCAGAGCTTTGGTTCCTTGATGTAGAGCTTAACCGCTCAAGGAAAATTCGATGACACATAATTTTGTAATCCCTATGTTTGATGGATCTGATTACAATGACTAGAAAGTGTAGATGAGAGGATAAATTATATCTCTTGGTTACAAGACCTAGATGGTTGTTGAGATGAAGTATGTTGCTCCAGTGAGTGGTGCTACTACTACATATGAGATTTCTACTTATGAAGAGAATGAAAAAGTGAGGTATGCTATTTACAATAATTTATCCAAGACTGAGCGAATTTTTTTTTATCTCTCTAGGCACTGCTTATGGATTTTTGAAGAAGTTGGAAGATCTTTATGGAGGAAATGATAGAGTGAAATTGACAAAGAAGCTGATGGAAAAGCGTAGATATGAGATTATGAAAATGGAAGGAGAGGATATTGAAAGCTATTTTTAGAGAATTGATCTAGCAACAAATGAAGTTACAAATCAAGGGGGTACTCTGATTGATGAAGATATAATTGAGAAGATTCTAATGAATCTATTGGAAGGTTATAGTGAAAAAAATTTAGTTATTGAGGAAACATATGATCCTTAGAAATATACTAAAGAAGAGCTATTTGGCAGATTGATTGCATTTGAGATGAGAATTTTTTGGAAAGAAAGAGGAAAAGAAAGAAACAATATTTAAAACAACAAATATTGAATATTATCTAGATAGTGATGGCTCAGATGAGTTGGAAGCGAACTTTACAAGGAAGTTTGATGCAAATCTAGGAGGCTCAAAAAAATTCACAATGATAACCTACCTTCTAGAGGAATCTAACAAGATTAAAATAACTTATTTTAGTAAACTAAGAAACTCTCAAAGTCTGACAACCAACAGAAGCATGATTTCTCACTTTCACCCCTTGAATCCTAGTAGTAGTGCAAACTCATTTTTTGTTTGTCAACTCAAATATCCTCCAAACCAATTGACAAAAACATGATGGTTTTAGACACCCATTTCAAATTTGTAACACATATCACAAAGTCAGATACAAGTCCTTTGGATCCATTCCCCAAAATCACCCCTTCTACGCTAATCTAATTAGGCTGATTAGGCCTAAATTACAAAGCAACATGCCTTCAAACTTGCCACAAGCCCTTGAAACCTTCTGGAAACATTTCTTATGCTCTCAAACCTTAGAATCCAAAATAAATTTCTAGAATTGACCCCTCTAGCATAGAAAACCCTAAAATGCTTGATTTCATGCCAAATCAAGAGGGTTTATTCAAAATTCTACTTGCACAACCTCCCAGACCATTCCACCAACTCAAACAGGTGTATTTTGACCCCTATATTCTCAAAAGTTAAAGAAAACTCCACACTTTTAGTGTATGCAAATACCCAAGGTTGCTTGCACTATCTTGTGGAAGACTTTCCACTGTCTCCTACCTAAAACCTGTCTCCAATGGCTTCCTCTTGAGCTTGGAGATTGACCAAACTCTGCTCCAACTCTTCTCAAAGAGTTCCTACATTGTGCTTTACCTTGGGTAGTCAAACACCTTCTTGCACTTGCAATCTTTGTCACTACACCTAGAAGACTCTAGATGCCAAACTCTCCAACTTGCTTGAACTTCTTGCAGGGAAGGTAGATGCTCTGTTTCCAAGAATTTCACCACCATTTGAATCCATCGAGGAGATCCTACTATCCTCAAATTACCCGATCTCTTAATTTTTTCTTGAGAGGGCCTAGGTTCTACTAGCCCTTACGAGTCACTAATTTGCCTTTTCTGCACAAAGTCTCCACTATACCAATCAAAATAATCACACATTCTGATACCCTTTTGGGTCTATTAAATCTTGCACAGGGTTTCAAATATCTTCCCCTACCGTATAGCCGTTTTCCACATTCAAGGGCTAATATGGTAATTAGGCCTAATTTCTAGCGTTTGTCTATTCACTTATCTATTTCTCACTCCATGAGGATTGATCAGGTCTCCATCATTATGATATACTGGTGCTTAGACATATCCCACCTGTAGGTGTACTTCTTCCGTACGGTGGTACCTTCCACTGCCTGTTCTATTCACTTTTCACTTACAAACTCCTAACCGGGTAATTCCAACTCGCCTAGGGTTTGGCATTAGAATTTCCTGCTTGACCCTTTTGGTTTCTTACCACCAAATTTATGCAATGTGTTGGCTTCACTCCCATATTCCACTAAGCTCTAGAATATCCCGTGTTCAGGGTCTATGGGGAAGCCATTCCCAAATTTGCTGCTCAAAACAGTATATACACACCTCTAATTTCTAATCTGAAGATTCTATTCAAAAACCCTGCACTCAACAAACTAAATACAAGATGAACTTTATTCTATACTAGCAAATGAACATGGATGCAGTGTTATCCCAATAATTACAGTGGTTAAAAGATCACTGTTTCCCAAAGTGCGCGGGCAGGTTCAGGAAAGGCAGTTTTCTGCCAAAACAGAAATAAAAATGTTTTATCACCTACTTCTTTTTGAATACCAAGCACTGTTACTAGTCAATACAAAGTTTATACACAAAGAAAGATGTTAAACTGCTCTATAAATACAAATGCAATGTTATATCTGAACATCCAACGCCTTTGACAGTTCTATTGCAAAACACAGTGGAATTTCAGAACTACACTCTACCATTCTAATTAAGAACCCAAAACACAAAAACCAATCTTAGCTATTATCTACAAGATGTAAACACACTCCAAGCTATTTCAAGAATCCAAGAACTGTGAGAAACTGTATAAACAAAGTCTTTCTATTCATTATTTTGCTGAACACACGGGTAACACACAGAAACTGCACACTATCTTTCATTCATTCCCCAAAACTAACTGATTACAATCATCTTTCTATGCTTACTATGAGTCTCTTACAACCACTTTGATTCCATTTGCATAGTTTAAGGGCAGTGGCTCGAGGTTTTTTTCCCCTAATTTCAAGGGTTTTTCAATGCCAGATAACATGCATGTAACTGAACAAGTTCATCATGCAATGTTGTAACTCTGCTTTTTTACCTTAATGATAGGACCATAATCTCCTTAAACTTTCATCAAGAGCTCCTTAACTTCCCGTGGCATCTCCAAACAACAATGATGTGGCTTTTAATAGACTAAATGTTGTCCAAAGCTTAATAAAGCAAAAATCAACAATAAGATAAACTAATGAAGACATTAGTCCTAGTGACTAATTCTCCACACACACAATACTTTCTAAAGCTCCAATCTAAACACACAAACATTCCTGACTTGGCTAAAGTTAGTACAAGCCAAAACATAGCAAACCAAAATGGAGGTCAGCCTAGGTGCTCTTGCACCATCCTCCCCAAAACAGAAAATTCAATCCACCCTTGGATTGAGCAAGTTAGGATCTATTCGAAACTTCTTAAACTCTGCCTCCTTGACCCAGATTGCATCCACTTCAGATTGTCCTTGTCTTTGGATCAGATGTTCCTTATATTCCTTTGTCCTAGTTTTCTTGTAAACTCTAGTATCCAATACTTTATCAGCTTGCTTGACTGCAGTGGAGGGTAGTTTAAGTTCTTCAACATCTTGACTGACTTCATGGAAGGTCTGATCTTTGTTTACTGGTGGTCCTCTGTAATGTACAAGGTCTGCAATGTTGAAAACAAGGGACAGTCCACTGTCATCAGGCAATTTCACTTTGAAAGCATTGTTGCCATACTTCTCCAAGATAGGGCAGGGACCTATCCTCTTCATTTGCAGCTTGTGAGGAACTCCTTTCTATAGTCTAGCCTTGTTGAAATGGACCATTGCTAAGTCTCCCACATTAAATTGGACTTCTTTTCTATGCTCATCCACCTTAGCCTTATGCTTCATGGTATTTTCTGCCAAGGTCTTTTTGACTGTCTCATGAGTTTCCTACATTGCACAAGCAAAATCATCTGCATAACCACTTCCTTTGACTCCATCCTTCAGCTCTCTCAGCTCATAGACACCCCTGGGATGTAAACCATACACAATTTCAAAGGGGCTCTTCCCTGTTGATCTGTTCACTGTATCATTATAGGCATATTCTGCCTGGCTAATAATCTGATCCCATTGTTGACCATACTCCTTGGTCAAGCATCTTAGAAGGTTTCCAAGTGTTCTATTTACCACTTCAGTCTAACCATCAGTTTGTGGATGGTATGCAGATCCAAAGGACAGATTGGTGCCCATTCTTTGCCAAAGGGTCTTCCAAAAGTGACTCATAAATTTAGTGTCCCTGTCTGATACAATGCTGATTGGTAAGCCATGAATCCTAATTATTTCTTTGAAGAAAAGTGAGGCTATTTGACTGGCATCATTGGTTGTTTTGCAGGGTATAAAGTGAGCCATTTTGCTAAATCTATCAACCACAACATACACACTATCCATACCTTGCCTTGTCTTGGGTAAACCAACTACAAAGTCCATGCTTAAGCATTCCCATGGCCTAGAAGGGATTGGCAGTGGCTGATATAAGCCTACATTTGAAGAAGTGCCTTTTGCTTTTTGACACACTACATAACTCTCTACATATTTTCTGACATCTAAGTTCATCTTAGGCCAAAAATAAAACCTTTGGACAAGCTCTTGAGTTTTGGTGATCCCAAAATGACCACTCAATGCACCATTATGCTTCTCTTGAATTAAGTTCTCCCTACTAGAACCTCTAGGAACACAAAGCTGATTCCCTTTAAACAAAAAATCACTTTGCAAGGTGTATTCAGCATACTTGCTATGAAAATGGTTCTTAAACTCAAGGCATACCTTATAAATTTCTGCAAAGTCTTCATCATCTGCATATAGATCTTTGAAGTGATCTATTCCCATGCTCTTCAACTGGATTTCTTGAATGGTAAGAACTCTCCTGCTCAATGCATCAGCAACTTTGTTGAGGGCTCCTTTCTTGTGCTTGATGTTGAAGGTGTAAGCTTGCAAATACTCCACCCATTTCATGTGCCTGTGACTCAACTTCTCTTGTGAATTCAGAAAACTGAGTGCTTGATTGTCTGAGTACACAATGAATTCCTTGGGAAGCAAGTAGTGCCTCCACTTCCTTAGTGCTTGGACCAATGCATACATTTCTAGGTCATAAGAAGAGTACTTCTTCTTGGCTTCACTTAGCTTCTCTGAATGAAAAGCCACCGGTCTGCCCTCTTGTCTGAGAACAGCTCCTATTGCTACATTGCTTGCATCACATTCAATGGTAAATAACTTCTCAAAACTTGGCAACACCAAAACAGGTTGGGTAGCTATCCTTTCCTTCAGCAACTCAAAACTCTTGTTAGCTTGTTCATTCCACACAAACTTAGTTTTCATGCCTCCTTTAATGGTATCCAACATAGGAGCAAAAATTGCACTAAACTATTTGATGAATTTCCTATAATACTGAGCAAGTCCATGGAAGCTTCTTACCTCTGTTGCTGTCTTGGGAGTAGGCCAATCAGAATGGCTTCTACGCCCTTTATCCATCTTCAAGTGCCGTAATGACCAACTTCCAAGAACCAAAGGTACGAAACCTGTACTGATGAACTCACTTTTCGATTAGGTGTATTTCTCCATCACGACAGCTGCCGAAAATCGAGCTCCAATATGTACGGAAGTGCTATTCTCTTATTGCTATAGATTATTATCATCAAGATGCACTACAAGAACACCAACAACACGATACGGAGAATTTCCATTCATAGTCTCGCCAGATATTGGAGAACTTCAGAAAAACCAAATAATGGCATAACTAGCCCTCATAGAATTCCCTCGATGGTTTTGAAGGTTGTTTCCACATCATCACCTCATGTATTTTAATTTGAGTAGTAACCACGCCTATTTTAAATCTATCTTGAGAATAGTACCACAAAACACCACCTAGGCGGATCAGCGAGATCTTCAATCCCCAAGGATAGGAGCCTATACCTAATGGTTATCTTGTTTGTGCTGCAGAATGTTGCTTACCAAAGTATAAATTCTCCTCGCTTTCTTGAACCTTCAGGATCGGTGGAGTGTTGCACAGGAATTCAATAACGCACCTAAATGGGACCTTGGTCTGATGGTTTCTTTGAATCTATAGCTATCTCCTCATTCTGTTGAGGTGTCATCTTGTAGGCTGCTTTGTTTGGAAGAGTGGCTCCTGGTATCAAGTCTATCCTATGACTTATAGCTGTTTTAGGAGGTAAAGTTGCTGGTTGACCACTACTTACTATGTTCTCATAGGTCTGCAACAAGTCTTGAATCTCCTTGGGTAACTCTTGCTTTTCAGCTGCCTTCTCCTTGCTTACTTCTCTTGGCTTGATCATGCCTGCATAGCCAACTCCTTCTCCTTCAACCTTCCGACCTTTAAAGAACTCTTTTTCACCGATTCATCGCGGTAGCCGAAACTGTTGTCTACCTCAATATCTTCCGACAAAGAATTCGATCTTGGCAGGTTGCATTACGTCAGCTACCGAGAGGGTATGAGTTCTTAATCCATCAATGCGCAAAACGGCGATCAATTTCCGCGCATTTTCACAAGGTAGTGGCATGCATCCGCCATTAACATCACGCAACTACGCTTTATTACCTTGCCAATTCGAAAAGCTCACCGCCCTTGTTCATTCACCAGACGTATCATCATATTCCGACCATGCTTGACGCTTCGTTACGCCGATCGCCGCGATATTCCGGTTGCGGCCTCGGCACGTAACCGATTGGGAACTGGTCTGATCACCTGCACACTTTTCCCATCATCTTGTTTTATCTCAGCAGGATCTTCTTTGGCTTGGCTCTTCTCTAACCGGTTGTTTGATCAAGGTTCTTCTCATCATAATATTCTCACCTTCCTTTGAGTTCAAGGGTACTTCTGATTGCTTATTTTCTGCAGCTGCTTCATCTTGAATCAGATTGGTTCTCTTATCTCCTCCATGAGAAGTGCTTCCTTTCTCGGGACATCTAGGCTTTGAGTCTTGTCCCAAGCAGTTTAATGATAGCATTTCATCCTTCAGGGCGGAAGCCTTCTCTATTCCTTGTCTACTTCTTCCTCGGGGCTGAGGCACCCTCTTCCCTCCACCACACCTCTCTGAACTGCTGCTTTTAATGGAAAATCACTTCTTGACTTCTTGATTCGACTTCCACTCTAACTTTCTCTTTGTCACTAGCACATCTCCTTTAGGGTTTTGTTCTGCTTCTTTGCTTTCTCTACCTCTTCAAGGAGCTGTTGATGGCATTAATCTTTGTTTTGAAGTTTACCAAAGCTCATATCTTCTGGATAGACCATGAGTCCCATTTTAAATGCCGCCTTGCTTTAACTTTGCTTTCATCCTTCAACTACCTTTGAGTCTGAGCACAGTGCGAAACTCTTATGTATATGTTTGAACATCCATGTCTTTTTGCCTCAGATTGTGTCTTCTCCTATGCAACTGAACTTCATAATCATCTGGGAGGTAGGTTTGTCTTATCTTGGTCACCATTCCTCTCCATGAAACTATGGGACCTTTGCCTTCTCACTGATTGCACAGAATTTCCCTGTGTAGAATATTCACTCAGCTAAGACTTATTACCTTTTAATTTTCATAACAATGCCATCACATTCAAGTGATTCAATGCTCTCAAATCAATCTACTCAAGACTTTGGATCCATCCCTTTAGAAAAGGTGGCACACCATCAATTCTTCTTTACCCTCAGGAGCTACAACCACTTCAAGAATAGTTCCTGCAGGGCATGGGAACCAAGGCTTTGGAGCTTCCTCCTCCAATTCCACCTCTTTTTCCTTGGCTTCCTGCTCTTCCTTTTTCTTAATCTTGTCCTTCACAGTGTCTGCTGTTTCTTGGACTTCATCCAGGAGTTTCTCCATCTGAGATATCCTTTCTCTGAGCAACCGGTTATCTTCCTCTTGCTCTTCTACCTTCTTTGCTAGTTCTGCATTTGTCACCATGGTTCTTTCCTCTGGTGTATTCCTCTAAAGAACTGATGGACCCGGCTCATTAATCTGTGCCAGATCCAGCTTTGGCTACGATACCAATATGGTGTATGCAAAATACCCAAGGTTGCTTGCACTATCTTGTGGAAGACTTTCCACTGCTTCCTGCCTGAAATCTGTCTCCAATGGCTTCCTCTTGAGCTTGGAGATTGACCAAACTCTACTCCAACTCTTCTCAAAGAGTTCCTACCTTGTGCTTTACCTTGGGTAGTCAAACACCTTCTTGCACTTGCAATCTTTGTCACTACACCTAAGGAGCTCGTGCAAACAACTTCTTGAACTTTCTTGCGGGGAGGTAGATGCTCGTTTTCCAAAGCATTTCACCACCGTTTGAATCATCTACAGGAAATTCATCCTCAGGTGCAGAATCTCAAGGCCTCTTGGGAGACTGGGTTCTACCAGCGCCACCGGGTCCTTCAATTTTCCTTTTTCTACAGAGTCTCCATTGTACCAGCAAACTAATCACACATTTTGACACCCTTTTGAGTGCATTAAATCTTACTTAGTTTCAAAATCTCACTACGTGTATTTGTTTCCACATTCAAAGGGAGACTATCGCAGTAGTGGGCCTAATTTCCGCGTTTGTCATTCATGTCTATTTCTCACTCCCGTAGGGGATGAGTCAGACTCCATCCATTCTGACTATCTTTTGGTGCTTGAATATCCCACCTTGGGAATTAATGCTAACTATCGTTGGTACCTTCCCACTACTTGTTCTATTCACTTTCACTTCCAAACTCCTAATTAATTTCAGCTACTTTAGGGATTTGGCATTGAACCCTATAACCCGATGTACGGATTTCTTACCACCAAATTTATGCAATGTGTTGGCTTCACTCCCATATTCCACTAAGCTCTAGAATATCCCGTGGTCAGGGTCTATGGGGAAGCCATTCCCAAATTTGCTGCTCAAAACAGTATATACACACCTCTAATTTATAATCTGAAGATTCTATTCAAAAACCTTGCACTCAACAAACTAAATACAAGATGAACTTTATTCCATACTAGCAAATGAACATGAAAGTAGTGTTATCCCAACAATTACAGTGGTTAAAAGATCACTGTTTCCCAAAGTGCGTGGGCAGGTTTAGGAAAGGCAGTTTCCTGCCAAAATAGAAATAAAAATGTTTTATCACCTACTTCTTTTTGAATACCAAGCACTGTTACTAGTCAATACAAAGTTTATACACAAAGAAAGATGTTAAACTACTTTGTAAATACAAATGCAATGTTATATCTGAACATCCAACGCCTTTGATAGTTCTGTTGCAAAACATAGTGGAATTTCAGAACTACACTCTACCATTCTAATTAAGAACCCAAAACACAAAAACTAATCTTAGCTATTATCTACAAGATGTAAACACACTCCAAGCTATTTCAAGAATCCAAGAACCGTGAGAAACTGTATAAACAAAATCTTTCTATTCATTATTTTGCTGAACACATGGGTAACACATAGAAACTGCACACTGTCTTTCATTCATTCCCCAAAACTAACTGATTACAATCATCTTTCTATGCTTACTACGAGTCTCTTACAACCAATTTGATGCCATTTGCATAGTTTAAGGGCAGTGGCTCAAGGTTTTTTTTCCCTAATTTCAAGGGATTTTCAATGCCAGATAACATGCATGTAACTGAACAAGTTCATCATGCAATGTTGTAACTCTGCTTTTTTACCTTAATGATAGGACCATAATCTCCTTAAACTCACATCAAGAGCTCCTTAACTGCCCGTGGCATCTCCAAACAACAATGATGTGGCTTTTAATAGACTAAATGCTATCCAAAGCTTAATAAAGCAAAAATCAACAATAAGATAAACTAATGAAGACATTAGTCCTAGTGACTAATTCTCCACACACACAATACTTTCTAAAGCTCCAATATAAACACACAAACATTCCTGACTTGGCTAAATTCAGTACAAGCCAAAACATAGCAAACCAAAATGGAGGTCAGCCTAGGTGCTCCTGCACCAACTTTCATTGAATTCCTCAAACCCTAGATACAAGGCTCCATTTTCATGTGTTTTCATTACTAAAGGTTAACAAACCAGTAGGTTCTCTTCCAACACTCTAACCATGCATCCTACCTTCTACATAGACTTCCTAGGGAGCATTACATGAGTCAAAATAGGTATAGTTGGTGTAAGGGCCCTTTAAAACATAATTTTGTCACAAACCCTCAAAATAGGGTGTACCCAACTGTAACAAGAAATACAAGGATTTATAACACAAATCACTATGAAAGTACTTCAAACCTGATTCAAAACAATGTCAACATAGGTCCCCATGAGGAAAGAAAGATTACATAGCATATATCAAGCTATACGGCTTGTACAAGTCTGCAAATATGTAAGAAACACATAAAATTGAAAAAAAACTCAGAATTTTCTTGTTTCCAATACCTTGAACTTCAAACCAACATTAAAAATGGTGTCTTCATTCCTTTTTAAAGGCTTATCCTCCTCAACCACTGACCAACTACACCCCAACTAAAATTTGAACCACTTATGACCGTTGGGAATCATAATTCCAACTTTTACATAATTTAATACATTTACAAATATATTGAAGTATTTGCACATTATGACCACCTAAAACCACACCAAAGGATTGGAAATACCCTTGTTACATTAAAATAATTCCAACCTTGCACATGTATATGTCAATTCAAAAAAATTCCTTCAAAGGCTACAAAGAAAATAGTAGTTCAAGATTGAATTTCCTACTTCATGATCGCTAAACTCAAAGAATCATCCTAAGACATACTTAATGGTCTTGAGTGGCCTTATTCAAAACAAAACATTCCCATACCAACCTATTGACCTCCCTATTTACCATCAGATGATCAAGCATGGAGGATGACATGTAGGTACTCCTACACCATACACCCCCCCTAGAAAATACTCATGCCCCATGAGTTGTCCCTATCTCCATTGTCTCCAAGCTTCACAAATGATTCATGGGTCCACAGATCTTCTCCCCTAGTATATGTCTATTGAACTTGGAATCTACTTTACACATTGAACAGTCTTGACATTGACTTCCATTGGTGTTGGATTCACCTTGGTATTCAGACCTGAAAGTGGTCTTCCCCCTATTCTTTGATCAAAACCAGATTGAATGCCATTACAAACACCTACAAACAAAAAAATGTTAGTGTCCTTTTGATCTGCCTTTCCTTTTAGCTTACCTCCATGTCCATTTTTGTGTTCAAGCCTCTGCACATTCTGTCCTTTTTCCTTTGTTATCAGACACTTTGTTCTAACACCACCCACCATCATTTTCTTATGATTACAATACATTGTACTGATTGTACTATCATATCTTTGCACCTTTTTATCTGCAGAATCCCCACAGTTAACAAGTTTACTTTGCACTAAAGGACATATCACTATCCCTACTAACACATTCTTACTCCAATTAACCCCAAACTCCCTTCTCACCACTGTATCAGCCTTCTCCATGGGCTTCACATCATTTTTCTTTCCCAACTAAACTTCATCCTTGTTATACCTCTGACTCATCTTCTCAATATGTGCACAACACCATTAGTTTTCATTGTCTTAGCACCATTTGTGGGTGTCTGGTGCAGGAGCACCTTGGCATAATTAGTCCTCCATGAAGAAAATCTTGGTATTTGATTCAATACTATTGTTGAACCACTTTGTAATAATGTTATTTGAGTTATTTTCATACATTTTAGGGGTCAACATTTAATGTTTTGTCAAAACTTGAACAAATATAAAAAGTTTCCAACTTACCACTTATTATGTAAAAGTTGCAATTAGGGGGGTTAATGAGCTTTTGGTCGGTTGAGGCAGTTAGGAAGTTAAAAATTGAGTAAAGTTGTTGTAAGTTCCCTTAAAAAGGATTTTTTAATCATTTTGTGGTCATTGGTGGTTGAAGTTTTGAAAAATAATCAATAAAAGGCATTGTTTTATGCATTTACTTACAAAAATTCTTTATTTCCTAACCTTGTAGAGAGTTTTATAGGAATAAATGGATGTGTAAGTGTGTTAATTAAAAATACCACTCAATCACCTTCCTTTTGGCACAAGTTTCATGCATTTTGGTTCTTATTTGAGAAAGTTATTGTAAATTTTCTAAAAATTGCCAATACCCTAACCTAGGGTAATCAACGAATGAACAATTTGAATTTCTCCTTTTCCATCTATAAGAATCCTTTGGTTTTGTGATGAAATTATTCCTCCTTAAATTTTCTTAAGCATTCAATAGTTTTTGGGGTTCAAGACACAAGGGAAAGGCGTGAAGTATTGAGATTTTGGACTGCATTTCTATGTTTTAGTCTGATAGAGACAGTATTGAGGGAACCAAGTGTAGGGTTTTCTAAAAATAATGGTGTGAATGACTTTTAAATGGTATATTGAGCATGTGTGAATCAAACTAAGTCTATTTCAAGCAATTTTTGTGAAATTTTAATGTTGGAGATAGCAATTACAATAAACTTTGTTTTGACCATGACCTAGTTAACCCCATTTTAGCAGCGAAATAGTCTTGTTTAATCCAAGTGCTCAAGGAAAACATATGCTAAACCTTGGATATTTTTTAGGCCACATCAAGGGGCAACTAAAGAGTTGTTTATAGTTGATTACAATGGTCTATATTTGAGGGAAAACTGTGCCAGACCTATGGTAGACCTACTAGGGGAGAGTAGAGTATTGAAGGAATTACATTCTAATTGAGTTCCTAGGTTTGGAAAGAGTTTGCACATGTTGAATTATGTCTTTAAAACCATTCCACATGACTGAAGGAATCATGTTTGTCTTAGAATCAAAAGTTGGTGCTTGGTTGAGATTTATGGATGTAGAGATCTTGCTTTCACATGGAGGATATTCATAAAGAGAATTAATGGTATAATGCAAGGGTAGATATTGTAAAGTATTTATTTGTTATTTTGATTCAAATTAAGGTGATAAATGTTCTAATTATGCTTCTAAAGATAAATTTTGTATTTTAACCACCATGTACCATTGGTAAGGTTGGATAAAGTTATAAAGGAAGTTGATCTTCGTTAATGGATAAGAGTGTTTTGAAGAACTTGAAGGAGATTAGAACTCTTATTTAAAACTGTCTAAGTTGGATAATGTTACAAAGGGGCATATAGTTGAATAAGTGTGTCAAGGTGATGATTTCTCTCTTGAATCTGTATTAGTTTGGTATCAGAGCTCGGGAAATGTTTGGGTTGATAAGTTGGTTGTGATTTGTGGTTTTGTAGTTGTGTGGTTTGTTGGTTGTTTGTAGGTCAAAAGAACCTGCCTGTTGTCATTGAAAAGGTAGAGAGAGTTGTGAGATCATCTAGAAGAGATGGAGAATCTGAGAAGATAGTTGCAAGCAGAGGAAGAGAGAAAGAAGAAGAAGAGACAAGCCAAGTTTGATAAAGAGATTGTTGAGATAAAAAAAGAGATAGAAAGGATGGATAAAGAGTTCCTACAATCTACAAAGAAGATGGAACAACAAATGAAGCACTTAATGAGTTGGCACTTGAAAATACACAAGAAAGTTTCATGGCCTATTCACAAGATAATCAAAAAGAGGATAAGGGAAATCAAAATGAAGGAACAAGAATCCTTTGAAGATGCAAAGAAATACTTCATTGAAGAAGAAGTTGTAGATAATATAAGTCATGAAGATGAAGAAAGGACAAGGAACATGTACCTGATCCCAAAGGTTGAGGACATTGAGTTGGTTAAGGGAATGATCATGGATGAATTGATCATAGAGGTTTGCAAGGAATTGAAAAATGGTGGAGGTATCATGATTATCACCTTATATCATTTCATTGTGTTACTAATTTTTTGGAAAAAGGATTGTTTGCAAGTTAAGGGACAAGGGGAAAATCATGATTTTGAGATGTATAAAGGAGTAAAGCATCTGATTTCAGAGGGGAAGCATGGAAGATCACTAATTTGCATGGAAAATTTTAAACATCAACATATCAGTGGTAGAGCATATCAAGGAAGCTATTTTGTTGCCAACATCAACTTCAAGTGGACTTGAAATCTTTTTGGTCAAGAGTATGGTGCAGGAGCACCTTGGAATAATTTGGCCTCCATGAAGCAACTCTTGGGATTTGATTCAATATTGTTGTTTCCCCTTTGTAATAATGTTATTTGAGTCATTTTCATACATTTTAGGGGTACATTTAATGTTTTGTCGAAACTTGAACAAATATAAAAAGTTGCCAACTTACCATTTACTATGTAAAAGTTGCAATTAGGGGGATTAATGAGGTTTTGGTTTTGTTGAGGGAAATTAGGAAGTTAAAAACTGATTAAAGGTGTTGTAAGTGCCTTTAAAAACTATTTTTTAATCATTTTGTGGTCGATGGTTGAAGTTTTGAAAAAGAATTAATAAAAGGCACTATTTTATGCATTTACTTATAGAAATTATCTATTTCCTGACCTTGTATGGAGTTGTACGGGAATGAATGGATGTGTAAATGTGTGAATTCAAAATCCCACTCAATCACCTTCCTTTTGGCACAAGTTTCATGCATTTTTGTTCTTATTTAGAGAAAGATTCATTGTAAATTTTCAAAATTGCCAGCCTTGACCTAGGACAATCCTTGAGATATAGTCCATTTGAATTGTCTTTTGTATCTATAAGAAGTCTCAGTTTTTGTGAGTAGTAAATTCCTCACCATGTTGCCAAGCATTCAGGGTTTTGGGGTTCAAGACCCACAAGAGAAAGGCATGAGAAGTGTCCCCAAAGTTTTGGACTACTATTTTTCTGTTTAAGTCGATAGAGATATTGAGGGAACTTAAGTGTGGGAGTTTTCTAAAATAATAAGTGAATGACTTTAATAGTCTATTCAATTGTCAATAAAATAAGTTGTTCAAATCAATTTTTTCTAAAATTTTGAATTGTTGGAGATAAAATTGAAACAAACTTCATTTTTGACCATGACTAATTAACCTGTTTTAATGCAGTGAAATAGATGTTGTTTAAATCCAGGGTAACTCAGGAAAACTTATACTAAACATAGATGTTTTGGAAGCCAAATCAGGGAAACTAAAGGAGTTGCTGAAATAAATTACAAGGGATATCTATTTGAGGGCAAGAGCTCATATGCACTGGTAAGAGACACCTGGGGAGAGCAAGTGTGAAAGAGTACATTCCATGATTCCCTGGTTTTTGGAAAGGACACATCGACAGACTAACTGTCTTTAGAGCAATTCCACATGGTGAATCATTGTGTCTTGAAATCAAATTTTGGACCTTGAGTTGAAATGAAGGCTATGGATCAAGGATCTTGCTTTTCACATTGAGAGGGATATTAAATTATAAAGAATTAATAGGTATCTCCATGAAAGGGTGGTATTGTAAAGTATTTATCTGCTATTTTGATTCAAATTAAGGTGATAAATGTTTTGATTGTGCTTCTAAAGATAAATATTTTATTGTAACCACCATGTACCATTGGTAAGGTGGAATGCAATTATAAAGGAAGTTGATCTTGGTTAATGGATAAGAGTGTTTTCAAGAACTTGAAGTGGATTGGAAATCTTATTTCAAAATGTCTAAGTTGGATAATGTTACAAAGGGGCATATAGTTGAATAAGTGTGTCAAGGTGGTGATTTCTCTCTTGAATCTGCATCAGTGTCTTCCTTGTTGTCTCAACACCATAACCCTACTTGAAATTAGAATACAAATTGTTCTTACTATCCTCAAGCCCGATAGGCTCCCTTTTTCCAAAGATCACCACATTAGTTTTTCCTTTGTACTTCTCTTTTCCCTACAAAGGAGTTATTTTAACACTTTGTTCATCCTTCCAAATGGTATAGAAATTTTCCCAACTATAATACATAGACTTCCTATCAAATTTCCATGGCCTTCCCAAGAGCAGATGGCAGCAATCCATTGGAAATATATCACATAAGACTCTATCCTTGTACTCCCCAATCTGGAAATCCACATAGGCTTGCTCATTCACCACTAAGGTTTGACTATCATTCACACAAGAAACCTTGTAGGGTGATACATGAGGTATCTTTTCTAGACTTAACTTATCTACCATCTCCCTAGACACCATGTTATCTTGAGAACCGAAATCAATTACAACTTGACACACTTTACCTTTGCATTTGCATGAGGTTCTAAATAGGATCCTTCTTTGGATCAAATCTTCCTCTTTTGGTTCTTGCAACAAGGTCCTTCTCATCATGAGTGCTTCTCCTACCTCTGGATCTACAGGTCTTCTTGATGAACTAGCACTCTCTTCTTCATCCCCTTACACAAATTGAACTCTTTTATCACCTTTTCTTTCACTTCCACTTGCAGTAACATTAAACTTGTTAGGACACTTGAAGGCGGGGTGACCAAACTCACCACATCTATAACATCTTCCTACAAATTCATTTGAATCTCTCCCTCTATGATTTTCTCTTCCACCTCTCCATCCACCTCTAAACTCAGTCCCTTGTTCTTTTCCTTTCCCAACATCTTCTTGACATTTTTTTGGATTTTTTTGTGTTGAAAAGGTGCCTCTACCCCTAGAAGTACCACCTCTACCTATTTTTTCCTTCTCTTGTATCCTTTTAAGTTTCTCCTCCACCTTGATTGGTAGTTGTAAACATTCTTCCACAAATTTGGGGTTAGCAACCACAAGTTCATCTTGAATATTAAACCTTAAACCACCTAGATATCTAGCTACCTTCTCAACCTCGTCCTCATCCCTTCTATATCTTATGCTTTACTTGTAAAATTCATCTGTGTATGATTTCACATCTAAGTATTTCTATTTCAAACCTTGTATCCTTTTATAGAATTGAACTTCATGGTCTTTTGGAAGAAACTTACCCTTCAACTTCTGCACCATCTTGTCCCAAGAAGTGATCTTGATTTTCCTTGTTTTCTTCTCTCTACTGGTTCATAATCCCACCAAAGAAGAGCATTTCCTTTTAGCTTTTTTTTTACAACCTTCACCATCTGTTCTTCTGGAACATCCCCACTTTCAAAATAGTTATCCATGGAAGCTATCCAGTCAAGTAATTCCTCTTCATTAATATTACCACCATAAATAGGAAGATCAACCTTTACCTTATCAGTACCACCTTTTACTGCCTTGAGAAAATTTACCATCCTTTGATCTCCAGGGTCTATATCTTCAT
>VDFB02045115.1:0-46267 GCA_007258455.2 Sequoia sempervirens
TTGCATGTATGCATATATTTGAAATGTGAAGGATGGTTTTATGTGTAAGCTTGCAAGTTCACAAACTCTTGAAATAGATTTGTGTATTGTTAAGTCCCATGCCATTTTGAGTGGGATTTGAAGACGGACACCATGAATCAAAGTTACTGGGATATTTTTTGGGTTTTTGTGATCCCAAATAGGGCCTATGTAATGTTTGAATTGAATAACAAAAAATAAGGGAAGTAGAGGTGGATTTTCGCCATCCTTGTATACAATTTCTTTGACCCATCCAAGTGCACCATTCACAAGGCTTGTTTCCACCCATAAATTTGAATGTAACATTACCTTTTTGAAAACACACAAAAGGACATTAGATTGAAGTTTTTATTCATCTATATTTAAACATGGTGACCCCCTAAGTTGCTCTGCAGTTGACAAGGAAACATGCATTGCTAAAGACAACAACATATGTTGATTATGCAGTGAGACCATTTCATTTGTTGCAAACAAATGTTTTAAGGATAAGAAAGTAGATTGCTCTATAGAGTTTACTGATGAACTTGAGTGTGACATTAGAACTTGCCAATCTTCAATTGTAGGTTTTGCATTTCATAAATTGGAGAGGAGAGAACGGAAAAATAATTTGTGCAAGCTCCTCACCAATTTGATGACATATTTTGTTCAATGTAATAACTTTTGTGAAGTTGCACCATAGAGTGCCCTTGTAAGAGGTCAAATCATACATAGGGATGTCCTTGACTGGTGGACATTGGCCTAGGTCATTGAAGTGCATGATAGAGCATCCTCCAAATGGGATTTGGTTATGGCCGGGGAATGCTTCAAATAACCTCGTGTCAATTTTTTGTAGCAAATTTGGGCCAATGAAGCTCATTTCATCTATAAGGATGTAGCAAATTAAGTACATTATTTCTTGGAAGGTTGCAAGTGTCTGTTCTTGTAGGGGATCCATATCTTTGATAGGTATTTGAATGGTATAGTGGATTGTCGATGCTTCTATGTTGAATATTGCTACACCTATAGGTGCAAGAAGTAGTAATGGTGATTTTCCATCTTGGGCTAAAATCATAAGTGTAAGATTTGATGGTTGTTATCAGGTACAAATTACCTATTCTAGCAATTCCTTGAACAATTACTTTAAGAGGTGGTTGCAAAGTATTGGCATGTAGATATGAAAAAACCATCAAATAGTTTTTGTTTCTAACTAAAAAGGTCATTCTAGGTATGGCAATTGGGAAGATGGTGGACTTGAAATGTTGGACGATTAGATTCTATGAATATAGTAGCAAAAACTTCTTGGAGTGAATTGAAGTGGGAAGATCCCCAATCATGGTGTAAGTCTATGTCATGGTGAGCAAGCATTTCTAGTTCATAAAAGTGAAAATGAAGACTTGGGTATAGGCTTGACAATACTTGTCATTCATTCAAGTTATTTTCTTGCATTAAAACTTCCTCATCAGAAGGAGTGTCGGCATCAGGTTCTTCGGTAGGTTCTGTTGGTGTGTGTCACACATGCCAGGGATGATAAATGCATGCAAGCCCTCCCATTGTCTTATAATTTGATTGGATAATTGTTAATGCTACAAAATGGCTTGTATAGTAGTAGTTCACTCCTACAAAATGATTCAAAGCATTTAGTGTCTTTAGCGAGCATGGTTGTGAAGCATGGGGAGACACAAATAATGACTTTTGTGGAATGCTCTTTCCATTGGTTGTGCTTTCAAGATGCTTTGAAGGTCCATTTTTGAGTCACTTAAATAAGTGACAGATTCTAAATTTATTGGCCAAGCCATGTAAGTGTGAATGTAGGTTGAGACTAAAACATGACAAAAGTTATTTTGGTTTACATTTAAAGAAATAAATTTCTTGCTAGATAGGGAGAGCAAAAGTTTAAGTAGAAGGTGGAAACTCTCCTGGGCACCAATATCGCGATCCACAAGGCTTTCAAAAATATTTTTTTGGGAAGCTATTGGGGCTAGCTTATCAAACATAATATTGGTTGAATTGTAAAAAAGTATGGCATGGTATGTTTTTGATTTATTTTCAACTTTTACTACATATTTTGCAATATATTTGAGCACTGCATCAATTGAGAAAATCAATTTAAAATATACATTGGCCCTCCAAATAGAGAGGATAGACAGGTTGTGAAGATTTAAATGATCATCATAGTGAGCTAGGGTGTATTTAGGTTGGCCATTCTCATATGTTGCAAGGCTTGATCTATCTTGCATGCTCCAAGGGGCTTTATAATGATATAGAAGGGATGGTCCTTTTCTCCTATGACATGTTGGCAAGGTACACTTTATATGGCATTAAACATAATTAAGCAGTTTAGTGTAGTTAATGGAAGGATTGGTTGTCATAATCATTCTTGTGTCCATTAAAACACGGGTCATAAAGAATAGATCGATAAAATGTTTGGTTCCTCAAATCAAGGGTTCGTGGGTTTCATGCAAAGACATAGATATCAATGTATTAAAGTGCATTTTGTATTGATTGAAGGTTATTCCATTATATTTTTCCAATATTAGGTGCTTCTTGGAGCCAAAGGAAACCATGGATATGTGTAGAGATTTTTTGTTTCCATTCATACTTGGTGAAAGATTTTGTTTAGCAAGTAATAATAATGGTATGAAATATAAATTTATGAGATTAGCAAGGTATATTTGTACCATTAGTCAGTTGCACCAAGAAGCTTTTCCAAGACCTATTTACGAAATGCAATAAATCTATGGTGAATTTAGAGTGCGGTAAGGTGTAGATTTTGAACTATATTTTGTATCATCCATCTAGAAGTTGCTTGTGGATTCATAGGTGCAATAGATGGCCTTGTTATATATAAGTTTGGCCATTTTTTATCTGTTGCACATAGTGTAAAGAATAGTGTCAAGAAACCAATTTGTATGACCATATCAAAAAGTTCCCCCTACAATGGTTCCAAAATGGGCGTGTTCTATGAATCGATGATCCAAATCGTATGAGCTACTTAGCAAGCTTGTCAGCAGGCAAGTCCTTTAATCTTTGGCAAAGGTCACAAATTATTGTTGGTAGATAGGTATCCATTTATTTATGAACAAATACACTTGTTGTGGATTGGATATGATGTCACATAATAATATTTAGTACAAAGTACCTAAAACATGGGTATTGTCCAAACCTATTATCATGGTACCTTAGAAGATGGAGAGCGTATTCATGTAATTTAACTTCCCTCATACATTGTTGTTTGAATGTGGCTACACCTTTTAGAAAAAAAGTGGGAAATTTCATTACAAACAACACTTCAGTGTTGTATTCATTTATGGGAGATAGTTCAAATGGGTGGCCATTCTATAGTAGGAGGGGGGTGTCCTTTCCCTAGTTGCAATAAAGAGCACAACTCTTCAATTTCATTACATGTAGGTGGAAGGTTAGCCACAAAAAGTTGTGGTTTGCATATTTTCTTGCAATGGATCATCATCTGTAACATCTGTATGCATGAAGTATGTATTTGTGGGATTAATATTTGTGGTTTTTGCATATAAAAGGTTTGAAATGTTAGTGGATGCATGAGGTAAACATGATAATGCAACCTCATCTAATTGTATAATTTTGTAGTTATTGGGAAAATGTGTCTCAACCTTCCAATTACATAAGTTACTATTAATACATAAGGTATTGTTCATCTGACAACGACAAGGGGGTTGGGGGGGTCTCCCCCCATGAGGGGTCTGGGGGATGAGCCCCCCAACTAGGGTCTAGGGGCAGTGCGTCCTGGCGAGGGCAACGCCCCTGAAAGAAAAAAATATTTATATTTTATTATTGTAAATCTAGACTATTCATCATTAGGTCTTAGATCTAATGACTGATATTTTATTAGCTTGACTTGCCCTAGAAGGAAATCCTATTTTTGAGGGCATTGTATTATGATTGTGTGTTGTGATGTATTTTAAGAGTTTAGTAGCGGTCATGTTGCCTCTAGGTCTCTGGTTGGTGATACTCTTGTGAGAAGCTTGATTTGAAAGTATATTGTAATCTTTGTGATTTCTAAAAAATATATTGTGCGGCTTTTGAATTGTGGGGTTTTTCTCCTGAAAGGGTTTTCCCACGTAAATCACTATGTTGTGGTATGCATGATATATGTGTTTATTTTTATTTAAGTTTCTATAACTGTTAAAGATCTATAAAAGTTTTGCATTATTCTCCTCTCAAGATTAGTGTAGGAAGTTGTTTCACTACCTTAGCTTCCTTACAAGTGGTATCAGAGCCTAATCACCTTTGGTTTTAGTTGTGGGTTGTTGGGTTTTTTGAACTAATCCAAATTTGAGTGGGAGCTTGTGTAGAAGAAGCTTTGTGATCTTGTTGCAAGAATTTTTAGATGGAAATTTCATCGAGGAGAATAAAGGTGGATAAATTTTCTGGAAATAATTTTGAAATGTGGAAACTAAAGATGGATGATTTGTTGATAGATCGAGATCTGTGAGATGTTATGCATGAGAATGTTTCAAGGCCTGTAGATCCTACTCAAGCTGCTCAATATGATGTTATGGACCGTAAAGCCAAGGGTCTAATAAAATTATGCTTGGAATAATCTATTTTAATCAATGTCCATGAAGAGGCCTTTTCACAAAAACTATGAAAGAAGCTTGGTGAGATGTATCAAGCCAAATCTTTAGTGAACAATATTTTCTTGAGGAAGAAGTTGTATTCCTTGAGAATGGAAGAGGGTGGATGAATTACAGACCACTTAGAAGAATTCAATATGCTGGTGGCTCAGTTGGCATCAGTTGGTGTCAAAATGGATGAGGAAGAGAAATTTCAAATCTTGCTTTATTCTTTGCCTGATTCGTGGGATTCTCTTATTATGGCTATTGGGAGTACTTCTATTATATTGAAGACTAAAGATGTGGTGGGTTCTTTTCTTTCTAAAGAGATGAGGAGGAAGGTATCCATCAATTCCAAGGAGGCCCTGAATGTTTGTAGAAGACCTAAGGAAAAAGGCAAGAAGAATGAGAACCGTGACAAATCTAAGTCCAAGGAGAGATCTATGTCTTTTGGAAAGTCTAAAGTTATTTGCTGGAATTGCGGTAAGCTTGGACATGTTCATAAGGACTGCAAAGAAGAAAATAAGAAAAAGAAGAAATTTGATTCTGATTCTATGTCTGAGAAGGAAGATGGTGATGCATTCATTACAGCTTTGGCAACTCGTGCAAGTAATGATGCATAGTTAATTGACTCAAGTGTATCTTTCTATATGACCTTTAATAGAGATTGGTTTTCTAAATATGAAGAATTTGTTGGAGGTAAGGTGTACTTGGGTGATGATTCTTATTTAAACATTGTTGGCTATGGTAAAATTAAAATCAGGTTTCCTAATGGTAGAATACAAAGGATTAATGGTGTGTTGCATATCGCTGGTTTAGTATGAAATTGGTTATCTGTGAGCAAACTAATAGATGCAGGTGTGCAGGTAGTATTTTTTGATGTAGGATGCAAGATGGTAAGAGGTGCTATGGTGATTACTAGAGGTGTCAGATATGGCACATTGTATAAGCTTTATGCACTCATGGTTGAGTGCAATAGTACTTTTGTGAAAATCAAGTCTTTGGAAAAAATGAGGGTTTCACGTTCAGTAGATGGTCATTACTTTTGGGTACCCAAGGGTGCTCTTTCTTCTGAATCAAAGTTACTTGTAGAGAAAACTATGTTATGGCACCAGATACTTGGCCACATTAGAGAAAAGGGTCTAAGGACCTTGAAAAATAAAAACCTTGTTAAAGGTTTGTCTGATTGTAATCTTGAATTTAATTTTTGTTAGCATTGCATTTATGGAAAACAAAACCATGTTTAGTTTTACTCGAGTTCTCATAAATCTTGTGGTGTATTGGATCTTATTCACTTTGATGTGTTTGATCATGTAGATGTTCCTTCAATTGGTAAATCCATATATTATGTTTCATTTATTGATGATTATAGTAGAAGTACATGGGTATACTTTCTAAAGAGTAAATATGAAGTTTTCAATTGATATAAAGAATTTAAGGAAATGGTTGAGTTGCATATTGGAAAGAAAATAAAATGTTTAAGGATTGATAATGGTGGTGAATTTTTCTCTAATGATTTTGATAGATTATATAATGATTGTGGTATTCATAGACAAAATACAACTCCGTATTCTCCATAGCAAAATGGAGTTGTAGAAAGAATGAACAAGACACTGATGGAGAAGGCTAGGAGTATGTTGAGTGGTGCTAGTCTAGAACAAAGGTTTTGGACTGAAGTTGTTGCCACTACTTGTTACCTGATTAATAGATCTCCTACATTAGCTCTTGTTGATAAGACACCTATAGAGGCATGGTCAAGCCACAAGCCTTCATTAAGACATCTTAGAGTTTTTGGTTGCGAAGTATACGCACATGTGCCAAAGGAGGAGTATACAAAGTTGGAGAACAAGGATATGAAATGTATCTTCATTAGATATAATTATGGTGTGAAAGGATACAAGCTTTGTAATCTTGTTGTATAGAAGGTAATACATAGTAGAAGTGTTATTTTTAGAGAAACTAAGCCTTATTATGTTATAGTGCAACCGGAAGAAAGTAAATAGGAAGATGTGATTTAATTTCCTTCTAAACCTAAGAAAGTTGAATCAAGGTCCATGGATAGAAAAGAAGTTGAGGAGAGCTCATCCAACTCAGAATCTTTAGAAGAGGAGGAAGAACCTCCAACTCAGCTTGTTTGTAGGTCTACAAGGAATAGAAAATCACCTAAAAGGTATTCACCTGATGATTGGAGATGAATTTTTTCTTTGAATAATAACATGGATGAACCTAGATTGGTAGAAGAGGCATTAGGTATGAATGTTGTAGAATCTTGAAAGTTTTATATGGATGAAGAAATGATAGCTTTGAAAAAGAATGATGCATGGGATCTTGTACCATTTTCTGAAGGAAGAAAACCTGTTGGTTGCAAATGGGTATTCAAGAAAAATATTGCTTCAAATGCAGGTATTGAGAAGTGCAAGCAAGGTTGGTTACAACAGGTTACTCTCAAGTTGAGGGTGTTGATTATGGTGAGATATTTTCTCCTGTTGCAAAAATGACATCCATTATATTTTTGCTTTCTATTGTCGCTGCTTATGATTCAGAGGTTGAGCAAATGGATGTGAAAACTATTTTCCTTCATGGTGACTTGGAGGAGGATATTTATATGACACATACAAAGCACTACATGGTGAAAGGTAAAAGTAATTTAGTTTGCAAATTGAAGAAATATTTGTATGGCTTAAAACAGAGTCCTAGGATGTGGTACTAGAAATCTAATATATAAGTGTTGAGTTTGGGATTCGAGCATTCTAAATTAAATCATTGTGTTTATTATAAAACTGATGGTGATAGTTTCCTATTTATTGCATTTTATACTGATGATATGCTATTTATTGGTAGGGGGAAATGTATGATTTCAGAACTAAAATCTCAACTTGTTGCTAAATTTGAGATGAAAGATCTTGGTGCAGCTAAACACATTCTTGGGATGGAAATTAAAAGAGATAGAGTGAACAAAAAGTTGTGGCTCAGCCAAAGTAAGTATGTCAACTCAATTTTATAGAGGCTTGATATGCAAGATTGTAGACCATTGTGTGTTCCTATTTTAGTTGGAACAAAGTTATCTATTTTAGATTGTCCAACATCCCCATTAGAGATGGAAGACATGAGCAGAGTGCCTTACCAGAGTGCAGTTTGAAGTTTGATGTATGCTATGGTTTGTACTAGAACAAACATTGCCCAAACAGTGGGAGTTCTTTCCAGATATATGTCTAATCTTGGTAGATTTCATTGGGATGCAGTTAAAAGATTCTTCATATATTTGCACGGTACCTCAGATTGTTCCTTATGTTATCATAGTAATTTGACTAAAATGAGATTTCCCTTGATATTCATGGTTATATGGATTCAGACTGGGTAGGTGATGTTGATAGCAAATGATCCAATAGTGCTTATGTATTTACTTTATTTGGTGGTGCGATTAGTTGGATGAATAAGTGATAAGATGTGGTTGCTTTGTCCACTACTGAAGTAGAGTATATGGTAACCACACATGCTTGTAAAGAAGCCACTTGGCTTAAGAGATCGTGTTCAGATATTGAAATAAAACAAGGTGCAGTTACAATTTATTGCGACAGTTAGAGTGCGATATGTCTAGCCAAGAACTTGACATTTCATGCCAGGACCAAGCACATTGATGTACAGTATCATTTTGTTAGAGATATGGTCAAAGATGAAAAGGTAAAGCTGGTTAAGGTAGAAACTTTAATGAATGTTGTTGATTCTTCAACTAAACTTGTGAGTATAGAGAAGTTATTGTGTTCAAAGACTATGGGCCTCTCGACCCCTAGCAATTAAGAGATGTTGTTTATTCACCCTCTCGTTGCTTTTGCAAGGTGTTTGACAAGTGGGAGATTTGTTGGGAAAATGTGTCTTAACCTTGTAATTACATAAGTTACTATTGATACACAAGGTATTGTTCATCCAATGACGATGGGTGGTGTAGGGGGTCTCCCCCTACGAGGGGTCTGGGGGGATGATCCCCTCGGTTGGGGTCTAGGGGCAGTGCCCCTGAAAGGAAAATTTTATTTATATTTTATTATTATAAATATAGAATGTTCATCATTAGGTCTTAGATCAGACGACCAATATTTTATTAGCTTGACTTTCCCTAGAAGGAAACCCTATTTTATGAGGGCATTGTATTACAACTGTGTGTTGTGATGTATTCTAAGAGTTTGATAGCAGTTGTGTTGCCTCTAGATCTCTAGTTGGTGATACTCCAGTGAGAAGCTTGCTCTGCAAGGATATTGTAATCTTTGTGATTTCTAAAAAATATATTGGGAAGCTTTTGAAGTGTGGGGTTGTTCTCTTGAAAGGGTTTTCCCCACATAAATCAGTGTGTTGTGGTGTGCATGATATATATGTTTAAATTTTTGTAACTGTTAAAGATCTGTAAAAGTTTTGCTTTATTCTCCTCTAAAGATTAGTGTAGGAAGTTGTTTCACTACCTTAGCTTCCTTACAGTAGTATGGGTCATTAAAGTTTTTTTATTGTAGTATCTCATGTACACATCCTCTATTGATATAGAAGCTATATTGTTGTTGCTCGATGTTTTGTTTGTTCACTAATAATATACCTAATTATCTATACACCTAGGAAAGTGGGTTGCAATTGTAGAAATATCTTGAGAAAAATAAATAGTGTGGCCACTATATTTAGTTGTCCCCCCTTTGTATAGGTAACTTGAAGGACTGGGCTAACCCTTGCTATCAACATCTCTCCAACTTGAGTTAGTTTTTTCAAACATAGAGGTTGTTCACTAGGGTCCATGTTATTCCACTTGGAGAAGCGATGGCCATTTTTTTTTAAGCACATTTGTAACAAGTAGAGAACCCATGTGATTTCCTAGTTTTAATTCCTAGATATTTTTCCATGCACACTAAACATGTTGACATATTTGAAAGTATTTCTAACTTTGAACATAAGGTATTTCTACCAGTGAAAAAAAATTGAGAAAAATTTGGAGGCAGTGGATTTGGAAAAATGGATTTGGTTGAATTGTATGTTGTAATTCAAGTGCAAGTGTATGTAGGTGGGAGGGGTTAGTGGAAGAAGGGAGTGTAGATGTGGAGGATCCATCAAGGAGGATGTGTTGGTTTTTTTGTCTTCTTCTATTGATCTATCATCTTTTCTTGCATGGTAACGTGTATGTTGCAATTGATTTTTACGGGAACATTTACCTTGCAATCTTTCATTTTGCAATTCCATTAAATCCTATCTATGAATGATATTATTTAATATATATAATAACAAATGTAAGCATTGGAAATGAACACAAAAAAGTATTTCCAAGTTTTTTTGGTGTCAATTTACATAAAGGTGTTAGAGAAATAGGTTGTTTACTTGATTAATTAATTAAGTCACCTTTACTTTATTTCACTTAAGCTAAACTTAGGAATCTTTATTTTACATAATTAAATTAGTCATGTCGTCTCGTTCATTATGATCTTGACACTTGTCACATGCTAATTTAATCCTCTTCCTAGGGTTCTCACCTTTAAGGTTTTGATCTCCTTTCTTAAGGATTGATCTCTTTGTAATTATTCACTTCTCGGATATTATCTGGAGCTTTCATATCTTCTTGAAAGTCTCTTTTGTAGCTTTTTCTTGTTGAAGAATATTGCACATTCTTGTTTGCAGATCTCTTGCATAGAAGGTGTATTTGTTTTGCTATTTGATCATGTGGCTCGTGGTTTTGTGCTTGTTTCACAATTCTAACATGGTATCAGAGCGTGGATTCAGCAAACCCCTTCTCAATTTATGAAATTTTCTTTCTTCAATGAGGGTCGCAGGCTTCATATCTAAATCCCCTTTGCTTGTTTGCAAATTTTGGAGGTGGGGATTTTTTAAAGCATTTTTGTGTAAAAAGGACCTCGTCGTTGGATCTAGAGTTGTTGAGAAAGTCAAAATTTTCTTTTGTTTTGCCTAATTTCGATTCTTGACACCAGATCTACAAGGTTTTGAAGCGATTGCTTTTTTTTTTTGGATTCAGAGGGTAGCTGTATTTTTTGTGCATTTTGGCGCAAAACGAACATCACCATCACACTCAGAAGGCCCAAAAACCTTAAGATCACCTATCAAATCATTGAATTCTGTGTTGGGGGTTTCTGAGGCAAAATTTTTTTGCCAGGAAGGCTGTATGGCCTTCCCAGCATGTAGATTGAGATAAAATTTTGTTAAAAAAAATCACAGTTTTTTAATTGTAATTTTTTTAAAAAAATTTAAAGCTTTTAAAAACTTTGAAATTTTTTTGTTTTAAATCAAATTAAAAAAAGGCAGGTTGAATTTCATTGGGAGGCATATTTTTTCCCAACCTGCAAAAAGTATTTAAAGGGTATGAAGTACCCCGTACCCTGCCATTGACAACAGTTGTATAGGTTCGTTGGTGGTGGTTGTACAACTGATCGACGACATTTCATTTTTCTGGCGGCCTTCATTTTTGGCGGTCCTTTTCCGACGAACTCAAATTCTTTACCAACACATGCATTTTTTTTCCAGACGGTCAAATTTTTTGGCATAAACTTTTAGGGGAATCTTTGGGAATATATTGTAGCCGAATTTTGCTATAGGGGATGTTTTTTGTCCTTAGTTTCTTAGCTTCTCCCTAAGTTCATCTTAAGGGGGGGTGTTAGAGTAATAGGTTGTTTACTTGATTAATTAATTAAGTCACCTTTAATTTATTTCACTTAAGCTAAACTTAGGAATCTTTATTTTGCATTATTAAATTAGTCATGTTGTCTCATTCATTATGATCTTGACACTTTTCACATGTTAATTTAATCCTCTTCCTAGGGTTCTCACTTTTAGGGTTTTGATCTCCTTTATAAAGGATTGATCTATTTGTAATTATTCACTTCTTGGATATTATCTGGATCTTTCATATCTTCTTGAAAGTCTCTTATGTAGCTTTTTCTTGTTGAAGAATATTGCACATTCTTGTTTGTAGATCTCTTGCGTAGAAGGTGTATTTGTTTGTTGTTTTATCCTGTGGCTCATGGTTTTGTGCTTGTTTCACAATTCTAACAAAAGGTGTAGCATAATTTAAAATTACATAATAGAATTGGAAATTAAATGTTGCACAAAGAAAAGAAAAAATAGATATGGAAATTCAATGTAACTAAATGTGCAACATAATTTGAAATACCATGTAAAAAATTATAGAGAATCTTAGGAAATAACATGATGTGGAAATAAAGTATGGCACATAGCAAAATAACTAAACATATTTTGATATATATGTGTGTGTGTGTGTGCGCATGCGCGCGTGTGTTTATTTAAGGTTAATCATCTTTACATATATGGACATTAAATGTACATAATATATTTAAGAAGATATGCAAATGGATATAATATTATACATGCAGAGAGTTAAATACAAAATTTGAATGTGCTTAATAGTTGTGGAAATAATGCTTTGTGTTTCATGACCAGCAACCAGAATTGTTTTAATATTGAGACCAAGTAGAAATTTGCAATCAACAACATTGTCTAAAATGTGTTTAGCAACATTAGGCTTTGCTGGTAGAAGTTGAAAATATTTTGCAACAATACCCAACAAGGCAGTTGTTGGTCCTTTAATTGTAGTAACATTAAGAAGTTCACCTGTAACATCTTGCAAGTCCATTTTGAGCATGTAGCTAAGATAACATTCATAGAGATAAGAAGAACACTTTGGGCATTTAAAAGTATTGGGGGAAATTTATAAAAAAAAATTCTTACATTTTTTGTTTTTCACCAATAGAGGGCAAGAAAGATAATAGAAGTTGTCTAAGTGGAGTTTTGTGATAGTGGTCCTTACACATACATTGTTTTTCTCAAGAAAGCTTGTATTTGCAATACATGAAATATCAATTGGATTTTGAGACATGTGGGGGGAAAGATGGATTTTTGACAGGGAAATGTAGGGTTGGGAAATCCCTATAGTGGCATACCATGTTTGTAATGTTGAGGCTTCTACCAAGTTGGGATTTATTATAATTATAGTTGGAAATATAGTATCAATAGATTTTCCACACTAGGAGGTTATATGTCCATATTTTATCAAAATAATTGGAGGGTTTGACTATAGGGACAGATAAGAGATTTTTTTCCCATTAATTCGATAATGATGGCCCCAAAGTGTAACATCAATGGTATGGCTTGACATGTATATGATTGTAGTAGTACTCTTTATTGTTTTGATGCCATCTCTTTTATGTATGGTTGATGCAAGGGAGATAGATAAAAGTATGCTAATGACATCTATAAAGGAATTTATAGGCAATGACACTAGTGAGTCTATACTCTTGATATGAAAGCTATGTGTGGGTATGGTGGAGTCTATGCACGTGGATAGATTTATGGTTGATGAGTTGTGGAGGAATATTTAAAAAGGGTTTTTTCAACTACTATATTTTGTGTTGATGACTTTAATACAACCATTTGAAATGACATAAAGACTATTAGAGTGTATAACATGTATAACTCATCAACAAGTTTATTAAAGCAAGTAACATGTATTTCGTAACCTAATTTTTCTACGAAATCAAACCCAAAAACTTTCCCATCATGGCCAATATTTTTAAACTCATGGATTGGAGTTTTTGTCAAGGCACAACCCTCAATGGACCAATGCTTATGATACGGGGTCAATTATTTAATGGGAATTGGTTTAGAAGGGGTCTTACTTTGTTTTTTGTGTTGAGCTTGTAGCTTCTTTGAGTGAAAAATTTCTAGCTTGAGAGGTGGAAAATGGGTCTTGAGATCTACTTGAGGGTATACATCATGTAGCTTGAAGGAGAGTAGTTGGAGTTCCAACTATTGATTCATTGTTTGAAATTATTTCCAAGCTATCAATTATGATAGCCTTGAAATGAAAGGAGATAAATAATTTATGATGGAGATGTAGATGCATAAATGATAAGCACAAAACAATATAAGGAAAGTGTGGACGTATGTGAATTTGTGGATATTATTGCAACTATATTATTTTAGGCAGACAATAGAACCTTTGACTAAAGCCTCTTATAAAAAAAAATTCATCAAATTTGTTAGGTTGCATAGCAGGATGTGTATGCATACCATCAGAGAGTTGTATCCGATATTTGACAATTGTAGTATGAGGTTGTTGAATGGAGTTAATAGATGTAACTTGTAAAAATAGCTCAAGACCAAGCATTCCTACAAGAATGTTGGCAATGGAATTTGTAGTTAATGTTGTCATCATGAAGTTGAAAGAGGTATCAGGTTTTGTGGGTTGGAATCATAGTAGGAAATCAATCAAATGCAAGGAAGGGTGGGAAACAACTTTATAGTATGTGGAAGAAAGTGGCCTGTGAGCAAGTTGAAAATATGATAATTAGGTATTACAAAATCTAATTTTGTCATCATGTAGTTAAAACTAAGTGGTAGAACCTTGCTTACGAGTAATTTGAGATACATGATAATTAGGTATTATAAAAAATAGTAACTAGGACAAGCATAAAATAGGTTGAGCAATAAGGTTCTTACTTTTTAGTTATATTGGTAGATCAATTTTTTGGTAGATGATTAAGACCTTTGTAATGCAAATATGAAAAATAGAATTTTGAAAAAGAAACATGTTATAAGAGGCTATTCAAAGTCAAAATAAGGATGTGGAGGATGATTCTTATAGTGTATTGTTTTGAATGTGTTAGAGGTAGTTTTCAGCAAAATACACATATAAAAAAGTAGAATTGTAAAGGCGACATATAGTAAGGAAGTAGTATTTGAGCTTTTTGGGATGGAAAAACAATGGAAAAATATGTCGTAGTAAAATAATGTAAAAGAAAATGTTTATTGTTGTATACACCAAAAAATGTCACATCGCATTGTTTGGTAATTAATTAAATATTTTTAATATTTAATTAAATCTCCGAATTCCATCTACGTATAAATAAATTTAAATAATTTATTTATATTTGTTCATTCTTTCATTTTGATTAAATAAATAAGTTTATTTAATCATCTTTTCTTATTCATTTCTTAATTAATTAAATAAACATTATGATTTATTTATATTAATTATCAATAATATTGACTTGGATATTTTATTCAAATAAAGATTAAATATTCCTCTCTTTTAAATATATTCTTCTAAAATCCTTTCACAATTAAATATTTCTAAAATATTTAATTAATTCTTCTAAAGTCACATTACAATTAAATATTACAAAATATTTAATTAAATCTTCCATAGTGCAAAAATAAAAAATGAAATTAAATAAATTTATTTATTTATTTAATTTGGGGATTATCTTCAACAGCTGTGAAACAAACTGTCGAAACAGAAAAATTAAATTCCTCTGTTTCTGTGTAGGCTTGTTCCCGTGGGTTGAAGATAGGCATCCATCCTTCTCTCCAACCTCTCAACCTCTTCCATCTTCTCAACCTCTCCATCTCTCACCTTTCAATTTTACTAGATAACTTCATAGCCGTTGATCCTTGCCAGCCAGGATTTTGCTTGAGAAAAACTATAAATAAGACTGCCGGGTCTTTGAATTGATATAGAAGCTTTCAATAGGAAAATTATAGTCAATTTGCATAAGCCTTTTAGTATTCATAGTGTTCAAGGAGCATAACATAGTATAGAATCATGGCATATCTATTTCATATCATGGCATACTCCATTTACAGCCCTTGTGCATAATTCACAGCCCCTGTCCATATCTGTCAGCATTTTCACTTTCACCAGCATCTAGGATAGAAATTCCTTTGCATACTCATTCTGCAGACAACCATTTGGAGAAGCTGAGCTTATACAATCTGAGAGCAGTAGCTTCGAACAAATCTCTGGAGATAGAGAAAGATGGAACACTTCTGAAGAAATTTCTGTTTTATTTCAATTACATTTCAGCTTTCTTTAGTTTAAAGTTCTATCAATTGTGTGTTTTTGTTTTCAATTTGATTGCATAAATCTAACATACACATTTTTGGCGCCCACTGTGGGGCTCTTGCCCCTGTTTCTAACATCTTTTTGCAGGTTTCTTTGACAGGTTATGGCCAAAAACAACGGATTAGTGCAAGAAACATGTTTCAGAAAGTGTATACCCAGTTCAATGCATTTGAGAGTTCCTGCATCTCCCGTGAGAGTTCCTGCAGCGCTCTTATGCAATCCTGTAGTGCCCTCAAGAAATCCTACAGCGCATTTGATACATCCTGCAGTGCTAATAATCTATCTTACAGCCCTTATGAGCCATCCTGCAGCGCATATAAAATTTTTGCAGCGCCCTTAAGGATTTTTGCAGCGCCTATGATGAATTCTGCAGTGCCCGTGAGGACTGTTATAGTGCAATTTTAGAAAACCAGTAAGCTGTAATTTGTAATATAAATACAGTTTAACTGAATCCGATGCAACAGCGGACAGTTGATAATTTTAAATTAAAACGAACCAATCCTAGGGTAGACATCTTAAACTTAAAATGAAGCAATCCTAGGGTAGACATTTCACATTTGATTTTGGGGCTAAAAATAAATTTCGTGTTTGTGTGAAGCAACATCTTCACTTAGCATAGAAAATTGTATTTTGGGCTTAAAATAAATCTTTGTTTGCTTTTTTTTTGGTGATAGGCCTATGCTCTCACTGGGTGATCAAAATGTCAAACTCACCTATTTTACTTTATGCATTTTACAATTTTATTAACACCTTTTAGAAGGCCTGCCGTAGTGGGAAAAAGTACTCACCCTATGGGAACGACCTAAGTGGGAACAACTAAAGCCAAGTTTTCTAACCCACTTTAATCAAATGCGGATGGTTGATGAAAATCCCATTCGACGGTAGTGTGCATTGATAACCATCCCCAAAGCCTTTGTTCTAAAGGTAGAGAGGTCTCTCGAGGGAGTCTATCATTTGTTGCACTGAACGAAAACCCTTACTAAGAACTTAGTGTAGTATCCTACCGAGTCAGTTTCTGAACATCATATTAATCACAGTGCAGGGGAGGGAAGAATCTACCCCCAAGATACTCACCATATAACTGCCAAGGATTGTTTGCTCAGGGGATCCGATATCCACTTCCGTCACTCTAAGTACGCACCTGGAAAAGACAAAAACACGGGTGCCCTTTCGGGGGTGACACGGCTGTGTGAGTCGACGTAGTTTTAAGATGTGGGCTGTTGATTACTATGATGACCTACTTGAGAACTAAGAGTGAGTCTGTTTGAAATGCTTATCATGTGTAAAACCTATTAAAACAATTTTTGAATAACATTTTGGTCATACACTTGATGTTTAGCATAGGACTTAAGACAACTATTCTACAACTTGTTTGATGTGTTTTCAATACACTAATTCAGATAAGATAATCCAACACTCACTATCACATTGATTACTCACATGTTACGGGATTGGAAATCCACAACGTTTGTAAAGAAGTCTGTTTTCAAAAGGATTAAAAAGCAAAAGAAACCCCTTAACCACAAGAAACTATTGAAGAAGCAACGATTTTTGTATCAAATCCAAAAAGTTTTACTCAAATATAGAACCTTTCTTCATAGGTATCATGATTGTGTTAGAGGTCTTTCTGATGATTATGCTATATAACCTTTGTACTCACAAGCTTATTTTCAAAGAAGAGCCCTTTCTCAAAGGCATAACCATAGTCAACGCATTCGTTTATGTTATATTCCCCAACCTGCAATTGAATATTCTACTCGTCCAAATCAAATTTTGCAATAGAGAATTCAGATCATATTAGGCATTCGTCACTAAATCCATCCTTTTACAAAATTATGATCAAAACTTTATAAAGTGCAAAATCATCATCTTCTTGATCTTTTGCTTAAATTCCCATCAACAGGATTTTCATCCTTTCAATTAGGGAACAACACAAGCTAAAGGTTAGAAACTTTTCAAGTCATAGAATCTTCATTCTATCCTGACTTTCATATCTATCACATAATTGCACTATTTCACATTCTTTTGATCAAAAGTGAGTAGGAATTTGGAACAAAACTTATGCCTGTCTTCACAAGATCTCAAAAACACATGGAAAAAGACGAGGGAGAAACCACCACAAGCAAAATGGGAGACCATACTGAAAAAGAAGAGGATACATTTAATCTTGATGAATTAACAGAAGAAAAGCTTCAAGAAGCAGAACAAGATCCTCAATTCCATACTCTTATGGAAAGGATTTTAGAACGAAACAAAGAAAGATATTTTCTTTCATTAGCTAATCAAGGAGCTAAGTTGCCTCACAATTTTGACATAGAAGGGATTAAGCAGAATCCTGAAAATCCTCCTACTGACTTTAGTGCCCTTACTCAATAGATAAAAGAATTACAAGGGAAAATAAAAGAAATACAAGGGGGTACAACAAAGAAATATGTTTTGGAAGATATATCTCCTTATCCATTTGATAGGAGTCTTCAAATGATCCCATTTCCAAAACATTGTGAGATTCCTAAGTATGATAGGTACAATGGAAAAACTGATCCCATTGACCATGTGAGGGATTTCTGAAATATGAGTCTAGAATTCGCCAATGACGATACATACTTATTGCGATTATTTCCCCGAAGTCTAGGTGTACAATCCATGGAGTGGCTTTCCAAGATTACTCCACCCATCAAAACTTTTGAGGAGTTGATAAATTAGTTTATATCACAATACTCCTACAACATTCAACATCAGATAACAATGCTTGATCTTTGTAAAGTAAAACAAAAAGTAGGAGAACCCTTCACTACGTTCTTGCAAAGGTGGAGAAGGTTATTTGCACGATATTCCTGTCCTATTCCTGAAAAGGAAAAGATGGATATATTCATCAATAGCTTAGATCAAGAATTAAGCTATAGGCTTAATCTTCATTGTCCTCACAACTTTGAAAAATTGATTGAAAATGCAATCACAATTGAAGGGGCCTTGGTTAAACAAGGAGTGATAAAACTTGATAATCCAAGTACATCAAACCAAAAAAACAACGATAAAACAAGCTTTTGGAACATAAACAAAAATGTTGTCAATGATGGTATAGTGGATGCAAATAATCTACGAACAAGACCATCTGTATTTAATTTATCAAGTGCTCCACGAACCAATCAACAAGGAAATACAAATCAACAAGGAAACAACAATCAACGAGGACAAACCTCCAAGCAAGAGAGCATGACCAATCAAAATACCAATCAAAATCGTGGTAATTTCAATAGCAATCTTGGCAATACCCAAACATCAAATCCGTCTAGACCTCCATTCTTTTCAAATCGACAGAATTTTACCGCCTTGGGTCAATCTCTTGAGTCTGCTCTTAAGGAGCTTCTTGATAATAAGGTTATCACCTTACCACCACAAAGAGATTATGAGCCATGAGTCAAACCACCATCATGGAATGACTCGTATTATTGCAATTATCATCAATGTAAAGGTCATAGAACGAATAATTGTCAAGCTTTGAAAAATCTTGTACAAGATTTAATTGACAATGGCACTATTACAATCGAAGGACATCATACCAATGACGATCATCAAGCATTCAAAGATCCTTTACCAAACTATCAAAAGGGGGAAGCATCAGATATCAAAGCCAAAAGCATACATAATGTTGAAGACAATATAATCCGTCACATCTATGTTGATGATCAAAGAGTTAATGTTATCAAAATCAAAGGAAAACAAGAATATCAACAAGTTAATGTGACTACGAGAGGACAAGCAAAAGTTGTTTTAAAAGGGAGTTCATCTAAGACAACTATTCCTTCTCCAAATCAATATAATCTGGTTGATCAATTGAGAAAAACATCAGCTCAAATCTCCATCCTTGAACTTCTCAAAATATCCCCATACACAAGAATATTTTAGAAGAAGCTCTTGTAAACACAACTGTTGATACTGATCTGGATGTAAACAAATTTCAAGCCATGGTGGGACATTTGTCTTCCCCCACTTGTCTTTCATTTTCTGACAAAGATGATGTTTCCATGACACATCCACATAATTCATCGCTCTATCTTGAAGTCATGATCCATAAACACCGAATTAGACGTGTCTTAATAGATGGAGGAGCTAGTTTAAATATTTGTACCTTAAAGCTAATACATGCCTTGGGAATTTCAGAAAATGCTATTGATCCACGAAGGAAAATAACTATCAAAGCATATGATGATGAAGAAAGAGCTTCTAAGGGATTAATATTGCTACCTATCAGAGTGGGACCTGTTGTAAAGAACACATTTTGTCAGGTTCTAGATCTAGATCTTTTTTATAACATACTTTTGGGTCGTCCGTGGATTCATGATATGCAAGTTGTACCATCAACGTATCATCAATGCATCAAATTTCCATACGATGGACAGGAAATGACTATATAAGCTGATTACAATAGTACCCAAACTTGTTCAAATCTTCGAGCAACTCAAGATGCCTTTGTGCCACATAATAGGGAGGCTCTTGTTGTTTCTTCTTTCAATCTACAAAGCCAATTGCAAGAATTGACAAAGAATCTTGACACTAAGCTAAATTTTAAAGACAAAGGAGTTGGTGAATATTCACTGTCTTTTTCTACTTTGCCTCCTTCTCCGAGGTCACATGGTCTACCAACCTTATCAAATCAAAAGATTGCAACAACCTCTACATCCCAAGCTTCTATGCCAATCACAAAGTTTGACGAAAAATTTATTAAAGCCAACACCACTGAAGAAGAAGCTGAAGATAGGGACATCCTAAATTGGTTATACAAAGATGAAGATGACTCTCTCTTACACATTAAGTTACCTACAAAACAATATGGTAAGGGGTACGCTATCATGCAGAAAATGGGCTATGAAGGAAATGGTCCTATAGGAAAGAGAAGAGAAGGAATTGTGGAACCAATTCAACCTATTTCAAAGCATTCAAGTGATAAAACATGACTTGGATATGGTAAAGATAAAGAAGACTATACTTCACAGCAAGCACAATCAGCTCATGAAGAAGGATCAATGTCAGATAAACCTCATGAATTAGTTTTCCAATTGCAGAATAGTTCAGATATTGATTCCAATGAATATGAATGGGACACCATTTATAATGATGAATTTTGGAGAGACAAACAAGTTGATACCATACATAAATGTGCACCTATTTTCATTCAAGGAGAAGGTTTAAGGCCTCCACTTGATTATGTTTTACAAAGCAATCATGACTCAAGTGAGGATGATTCAGATTCTAACGAGATTGACGATCAACAGGAGAATACCCTCATAGACCTTGTCTACCATGAGGATGATAGTCGCATCATGACTTTGACAGTTCAAGATCTTACCCAACCTAATGATCCCATGTCTTTAGTTTATCCAGAACTTATTGATTGGGAAATTGATGCACCTATCCATATCCCTACATTCTATAATGATGAGGATATTATAAATTTCCTTTGTTCCTCTAATGAAGAAAATAATTGTTTCATCCAAGAATTTCATACTCATGATTTTGATAAGGAGGGTGTCAAGTCTCTTAGCTGCAAAATAAATGAAATAAAAGATGGATCTATTGGTGAAAACCGAAAAATGGCAGTGATAGATCACAACAAGAGAAAAATAAAGAGCGAATCTGATAGTGAAAACCTTTATGAGGCACTGAAAGATGAGAAGCTTGACACTCTTCCCAAGAATTATCATGAAAGATCTTCTATTTTGATCGAACCAACAGAATCAATCAATATAAGTACAGCAGAGCAGCCAAAAATTTTGCAACTTGCAGCATCATTAACAGTTGAAGAAGTCCTGAAATTCATGGAATTCTTGAAAGAGAATCAAATTAACTTTTCTTGGTCATATGCTGATATGCCAGGGTTAGATCCTAATATGATAATGCATCATTTATCTATCAAGGCAGGGGTAAAACCTGTGAAGCAAAAGCTTAGAAAAATGCATCCACATGTTGCATTATTGGTCAAAGAGGAATTAAAGAAACTTTTGGATGTTGGATTCATTCAAACTATTGACTATGCAGAATGGATTTCCAATATTGTACCTGTTTCAAAGCCAGATGGAAGGATCAGAGTTTGTACAGATTTCAGAGATTTGAATAAGGCTTGTCCTAAAGATGACTTTCCTTTGTCCAACATAGATATGATTGTCGATTTAACTGCTGGCCATGCAATGTATTCATTAATGGATGGATTTTCAGGATACAACCAAATAAAGATTGCACCAGAGGATCAAGATAAAATAACATTAATATGTCCTTGGGGTACCTATTGCTGGAATGTAATGCCATTTGGGTTAAAGAATGCTGGAGCCACTTATCAAAGAGCAATGACAACCATTTTTCATGACATGATGCATACATTCATGGAAGACTATGTTGATGATTTACTCGCCAAATCTCACACACAAGAAGAACATCTGGAAATCTTATCAAAAATATTTACCAGAATGGAGAAGTTCAATGTTCAACTCAATCCAAAGAAATGTGTCTTCGGTGTTACATCTAGAAAACTCCTAGGATACATTGTTTCAGAAAAGGCCATAGAGGTTGATCCAGAAAAAGTACAAGCTATAATGGACATGCCGCCACCATGAAATATCAGTCAGCTTCAATCATTGCAAGGATGACTACAGTCCATCAGGCGGTTTATAGCTCAATTGGCAGACAAAAGCTTGCCATTTACGCATTTATTGCATAAGAATGTCCCATTCAAATGGGAAGACAAATGTGAAGCAGCATTCAATCAGATCAAGCAATATCTTATGCACCCACCAGTGTTAATTCCACCCATTCCAGAAAACCACTCATACTCTATATTTCAGCAATAGAAGTATCCTTAGGAGCATTGCTAGCACAAGAAGATTCTACAGGTAAAGAAAGGGCTATATACTATATTAGCAGAACTCTAACAAGTCATGAATTAAACTACAGTTTCATTGAAAAAGCTTGCCTTGCAGTGGTGTTTGCTTCTCAAAAGTTGCGGCATTATATGTTGGCTCATACAGTTAAGCTGATAACCAAGATTGATCCACTTAAATACTTACTAAGCAGAGCTACTTTAACAGGGAGACTTGCAAAGTGGGTAATGATCTTAAGTGAGTTTGACATTCATTATGTAGATCGAAAAGCTATTAAAGGATAGGTCATTGCAGATCAGTTGGCTGAAGCACCTTTACAAGAAGAAAATCCAATGCACATTGAGTTTCCTGATGCAGATGTCTTCACAGCAACAATTTAGAAATCATGGACATTGTACTTTGATGGATCTTATACACAATATGGTTCGGGGGCAGGGATTCTCTTTGTTACACCTGAAGGACATACCATTTCACGATCATATCGATTGATGTTTCCTTGCACAAATAACATAGCTGAATATGAGGCATTGCTCATAGGATTGAAAATAGCATTAGAATGGCGGATTACAGAGCTCCAGGTCTATGGTGATTCACAACTTGTCATTAATCAAATTAATGATGACTATCAAACTAAAGATGATAAGTTGTTACCTTACAAAAACATGGTGGATGATTATAAGAAGTATTTTGTGTCAATCAAGTTTTCACAAATCTCAAGGATTGATAATAAAGCTACGGATGCAATGGCTACCATTGCTTCCTTATTACAACTATCAGAAGATCAAATCAAGCATGAATTCTTGGTGGAACAATTGTTTTTCCCCACCTATGATAATCCTGAGACCCAAGTCATATATCATTTAACCGGTTCTGATTCACCTTTATATGGCAAGACTTATACCTATTTGAAAGATAACATCTTACCTTCGGATTTATCCCGCAACCAAAAAAGGAATTTCATCTGCCAATCGTCCCGTTATACCTTAATTGCCGATATCCTTTACCGACGTGGTCTTGATGGTACACTCCTTAGATGTCTTGAATGTAATGAATCTGAAAAAGCCTTACAAGAGGTTCATGGTGGTATTTGTGGAACTCATTCGAGTGGTTTGACCTTAGCCAAGAAACTTGTCAGAATGGGATACTATTGGCCTACCATGGAAAAAGACTCTTTTACTTTTGTCAAGAAGTGTTCTAAATGCCAGATCCATGGGAATCTAATTCATGCACCTACACAGGAACTGCAACCTTTCATTCCGACATGGCCTTTTTCTCAATGGGGATTAGATCTTGTTGGTAAAATTCATCCTTCATCATCAAATGGTCATAAATTCATCATTACAGCTACAAAGTATTTTACAAAGTGGATTGAAGCTGTTCCTTTGACAACAGTGACTGGTAAAAAAATATCTTCATTTATCCTAAATTATATCATTTGTAGATATGGAATTCCTAATTCTATCATCACTGATAATGGAAGGCCTTTCAAGAATCAAGATGTGGATGAACTTTGTGAAAGATTTCACATCCAACACAAGTTCTCTACACCTTACTATCCACAGGGTAATGGTCAAGTAGAAGCTTCCAACAAAACAATCTTGAAGATCTTGAAGAAGACAGTAAATGATGCCGGTCGTGATTGGCATGTCCAATTAAATCCAGCTTTGTGGGCATACAGAACCAGCATTCGCACACCAACAGGAGCTACACCATATGCCTTGGTTTATGGAGCAGAAGCAATCTTACCACTAGAGGTTGAAATACCTTCACTTAGGGTCTCACTCAAGGGATTGATAAGTGATGAAGACTACAGAGTTTCTCGTCTGCAAGAGTTAGAACTGTTAGATAAAAGACGTCAACATGTAGCTGATCATTTGAAGGGTTATCAACAGGTTATGTCTCATAGTTACAATCACAGAGTTAAACCACATACATTTCAAGTAGGTGACTTAGTCTTAAGAGAAAACCCACGTAATCAGGAAGATAGAGAAAAGAAAGGGAAATTTGAACCAAACTGGCTTGGTCCATTTGTCATCATTGCAGCATACGGTTCTGGTGCATATCAGTTATCTACGTCAGAAGGGGACCTATTTGAAGAGCCGATCAATAGCATTCATTTGAAGAAATTCTATGTCTGAATCGTCAAAGTCCTGAAAAAATCAAAAAAATCACAAAAAGTCCTAAAAAAAAAAAAAAAATCAGAAAAATCATGAAAAAGTGCAATAAAAACAAGTGGTGAAAACCTGGCAAACAGGCGCTACTTGTGATCAAAATGGGATCCTCCATCTATTAGCTTATGTCTTGTATTCACTTTTGGCATCATCCATCCATATCTATCATCTGTATATATCTTTTATATCCATATCATATGACATGGATCCTTATGTTTCATCATGGCTTGATGAAATTTGTACATATCTTTCATCTTTAGGTTGTGTTTACACTGGGGGAAAAAGCTGACACATAGATTGAACAAGAGAGGGACAACAAGTTTTTTTCGAACATTGCAAAAAGACATAAAAATGGTTTGTCAGAACACAAACAAACATTGATGCACCAAATCAACGACAACATGCTTATTCAATGCCAATGGAAATCAAAAAAACATGATTTAAACAAACATCAAAATGAGAACATCAATGATGATAACCAAAGTGGATGATCTAAATCTGAATAAATGTTTGAAATACTTTAAGCAAAATTTGAATGGTTGTTTAATTTTTCTATCATATCTCTAGAGCAATTCAATGATGTACTGAACTAGAAAAGCAAGGAAGGAGTATGATTTTTTATTTGTCTGTTGTTTGCGAGGAAATCATTAGTACTATGCAAATTGGTCGCGAGACATGCTCTGTTACAAATCATTGATGACATTTCAAAATTTGCATGGGAAATGGGTTAACTCTTGTCTGTTTATGCAAGCAATACTCAGGTCATCTCGGTTCAATTATACCTAGATGCTTGTATTAACTTGCTATATCAAAAATCATGAAAGCAATACTCAGGTCATCACTGGTGCTAACATACCCTTTGATGCTTGTATTAACTTTCAACATTTCAAATGCTCTACGATGATACAAAAAGCACAAATAAGCTCTCCAAATGGCAATATTGTATGGATATCCTGCATGGTTAGTATAGATTACATTCAAGTTAGAATTTTCATTTTACATTCATAGATTTCTCAAAAGCTGGCAAAGTATCAAATGGTTCATATCTTTTCGCATACATGACTGAGTATATTTTGACATTCACAAAAACAACATTTCATACATCATTTCATACATATTTGCATCAGAAAATCATAAAAATAAAGCATGCATACATACACATTCATTCACATGTATAAATTGTATTGTACATCATATTTATATAATCATTCATCAAATAGAGTTCATTTCATCTCATATATCATGCATATATATACATCATAAACATGTATAAATTGAGAAATCATTATATCATAACACATCATGCATATAAGAAAATAGACGCATTTATCTCATCATAAATCATCGCTGCATTTCATATATCTCAAAAATGAATGTCAAAATATACAAGGATGTCAACTACACATGATATAACTTCATAAAAAATGAGACCATCTTAGGGTGTATACAAATATCTCAAAATAGTATCACAAAAACATCATCTACAATGCACTAGGCAGTGCTATCCTCTGATGGAGTTGGTCTGGGACTTGTACCACCTGCCCCTGATGGACCTGCTCCGCTTGTCCCTAATGGTCCTCCTGGAGGTAATGGTTGTGTGACACCTCTACTGGTAGTATGAGAGTGACTATGAGTAGATTGTGACCGAGTATAACTCTCCCTCCGCTCAGGTGGAACAACATCATGATATCTGGTCCTGTAAAACTCGGCCTCCCGGGTGGCTCTGGTAACCTCTCTCATCATGTCACCAGGTAGGGTGCTAGCTGCTACTCTATGTAGACTATCTGCCAAAGTAATGGCCTGCTCACCCCGCTGTCTAGCCGTATCTCTCTCAGTAGTAACTGAAGTCAACTGTCCCTGCAACTGTGTAATCAAGGCCTGTGCCTGTGCTAGCTGAGTCTGTAAACTCTGTACTGTACTCTGTAGAGAGGATATCTGACCTGATACTGCTGGATCTACTGAAGGAGATGGATATGTATGTCTCATTCGTGGTCCACCTCTACCACCTCTGCCACCTCTCCTACCACCTCTCCTACCACCCCTATCACCACCCCTACCATCACCACCATCATCTCCCTCTGAATCATCATCTCCTCCACTCTCATCATCATCACTGCCCTCTGAATCATCACCCTCTGAAGCCGAATCTCTTTGCCATCGTCTCTATGCAGCAACAGGAGCAATAGGCTCATCAGGATCAAACATACGTAGTCTAGGATGCTCTAAGATATACTGGCTGTACTCTGGTGTCGTCCCTGCATCGAGAACATCAACTCGGTAATCCCACATCACTGCTCCTAAACTAGTGAACTCTACCACTGCTGTCTCATAGGAAATTCGTGGACCCCATACTACAAGCTTTGGGTGTCACCGTGCATAAATGGCCGAACCCACAGGCATACCCTGAATCCGTCCAAACTACCGACATACTCGTCCAGCAAGAAATCTCTCAATGATCCATGGAGTACGCCCAATCAAAAATCTGGATGTACACACATAGGGCATCTCTCTCGCATCCTCTGGCCATGCCTCACAATCTAAATATGGTCGCCAGCATACTGTATCCAGACCATCCAAAAGACGCTGCCAATGATCTAGTTTGCCTAGTCTCGGCTGAGCAATAATGTTAGCATATCTCCATCTATATGATCGACCAGCTGGTTGCTGTCCTCGAGTCAATGGTCACAAAATAGCAAAGTGCTCCCATGCCCATATCTATAATAATGAGCAACCAACAGCAAAACTCTGACCTCTACCATAAACAATATGATGTAACTCATCATACAAGTGAGCAAGCATGCATGTGCCCCATGCATACCATGTCCCCTGCATCACCATACTCTCTAGCACACGACCCCACCTGATCGCGAACCCCTTCGACCTATGGTCGGGGCACAACACACCTCCAATGAATCCTGCAAGTATTGACAGTAAAGGTGGATATGTATCTATCGTCTCGCCCCATGGGATGAAGTATCCAACAATCTGATCATCTTGAAAAATCCTCCTCAAAGCATCAGTGCCTCCAACCTCTCGGCTATCAAATACCACTATCTCCCCCATCATTGGGATCCTCAGGATGCGATATACATCCTCAGGGGTCACTGTAATCTCTCTGGTCGGTAAATGAAATGTGTTGGTGTCACTATGCCATCGCTCAGCAAGTGCTGTCAATAAAGCCCAGTTGAGGCGAACCTCAGGCATATCAAGCAATGACCTCAATCCACAGGCCTCAATCACATCTCGGTCTAACTGTAACAACTGTGGAATCAATGTCCATGTACTCAGAAATGTCTCTCGTGACTACAATACGCCCAATCTCTCCTGTTGACATATCATGACAAAGCAAAATCAATATCAAATCATCACGATTTATCAATCAAATCTAAATATCAAACTATTTGTTTTTCATTTTCATGGAAAGCAGATAATCAACATCATGTTTATTTTTAACAACTTTAGAAATAAACATATCAATCAAATTATTTGTTTTTTTTATTTTCATGGAAAGCAGATAATTAACATCATATTTATTTTTAACAACTTTAGAAATAAACATATCAATCAAAACTATTTATTTTTCATCATCATGGAAGGCAAATAATCATAATCATCTTTGTTTTTAACAACTTTAAAAGCAAATCTATCAGTTCTTATTTGTTTTCCAATAACTTTGGGAACAAATTTATCACTCACAACAACAGTTAATCAAGGGCGCTACAGAAAACATCATAGGCGCTACAGAAATCCTTATATGTGCTACAACATCATGGGCGCTACAGAAATTGTTAAGAGCGCTACAAAATCTATCATAGGCACTACAAAATCAAATGCGCTACAGAAATGGTTAAGAGCGCTACAGAATCTATCATAGGCGCTATAGAAACAAATGCGCTACCGAAACTGTTAAGAGCACTATGGAAATTATTAAGGGCACTAAAACACAATACTTCATGACTTAAACATTGAAAAGCGTGCTTCAAATGGAAAATTTTCAAAACGCAGGAGTTTCACGGGGTACTTACCGGGGGTCCATAGTGTGCTGGTCGCTGATGTCGTCGAATGCGCTCGAAACGGTGCTGATGAATGGGAAGTGCCATCTTTCTCACTCTAGAGCTCAAAATTTGCAAATTTTACTAGGTTAAAATGGAAAATGACATGGAAAATGACATTTTTAACCTATATAATGGTAAAATTGGGGCATTTTATCACATTTTAACAAAACAGGGGCAATTTTTTAAATTAATTTTCATTTTACATCTCTCCAGGTCAATTTCTTCACATCATTATGTTCGAACGATGAATCGACATTTTTAAAATCATAAAATTCAAAAATTAAAAAATTAAAAAAAAAATTCACAAAAATCAAAATCTAATCTATTCATCGTTCGAGGGGGCATATACCTATCAATATTTGACAGATAATATATGGGGCAAAATTTCAAAATTCTTTGAAGCAATGCGTAAAACACATCACTTCAAAGAGGGGCAAAATGTATACACCTAAAAATGGTCACATCGCATTGTCTGGTAATTAATTAAATATTTTAATATTTAATTAAATCTCCGAATTCCATCTACGTATAAATAAATTTAAATAATTTATTTATATTTGTTCATTCTTTCATTTCGATTAAATAAATAAGTTTATTTAATCATCTTTTCTTATTCATTTCTTAATTAATTAAATAAACATTATGATTTATTTATATTAATTATCAATAATCTTGACTTGGATATTTTATTCAAATAAAGATTAAATATTCCTCTCTTTTAAATATATTCTTCTAAAATCCTTTCACAATTAAATATTTCTAAAATATTTAATTAATTCTTCTAAAGTCACATTACAATTAAATATTACAAAATATTTAATTAAATCTTCCATAGTGCAAAAATAAAAAATAAAATTAAATAAATTTATTTATTTAATTTGGGGATTATCTTCAACAGCCGTGAAACAAACTGCCAAAACAGAAAAATTAAATTCCTCTGTTTCTGTGCAGGCTTGTTCCCGTGGGTTGAAGACAGGTATCCATCCTTCTCTCCAACCTCTCAACCTCTTCCATCTTCTTCTCAACCTCTCCATCTCTCACCTTTCAATTTTACTAGATAACTTCATAGCCGTTGATCCTTGCCAGCCAGGATTTTGCCTGAGAAAACCTATAAATAAGACTGCCGGGTCTTTGAATTGATATAGAAGCTTTCAATAGGAAAATTATAGTCAATTTGCATAAGCCTTTTAGCATTCATAGTGTTCAAGGAGCATAACATAGTATAGAATCATGGCATATCTATTTCATATCATGGCATACTCCATTTACAGCCCCTGTGCATAATTCACAGCCCTTGTCCATATCCGTCAGCATTTTCACTTTCACCAGCATCTAGGATAGAATTTCCTTTGCATACTCATTTTGCAGACATCCATTTGGAGAAGCCGAGCTTATACAATCTGAGAGCAGTAGCTTCGAACAAATCTCTGGAGATAGAGAAAGATGGAATGCTTCTGAAGAAATTTCTGTTTTATTTCAATTACATTTCAACTTTCTTTAGTTTAAAGTTCTATCAATTGTGTGTTTTTGTTTTCAATTTGATTGCATAAATCTAACATACACAATGGTAAGCTCAAATTACAAGGGTTTTGTTAGTCTTTTGTTTGGAAAAGGATAACAATTTTGGTAGGCTAATTGTTAAAACATGTGCATAAAACAAAAAAAATCAAAATAATATAATATTTTCTCCCACAAATGTCTGTTTATTTTTTGAAGGGTTTTTTTGTAAGCATAAATAAACATTGAAGGCCACTAATTATTCTACTAAAGATAGCAAACAAACATTTGTATTGTGTTGACTATACCTCTAAAGGTAAGGGGAAGAAGACCATGAAAGATGAGGCTAGAGGACCGTGCACTCAAACAAGGGGGAATCTTAGGAAGTCCTTTGAAGATGAAAAGAAAGAGCTCTTGGACATGGTAAATTTGCATTACAACTAGGAGATAGAGGTGGCCAACACCTTGAAAAACTTTAAATAATTGTTGTGTTTCTATTGTTTTTTACTGCAAGGTTGTTGTTTTTTGGTTGTTGGTGTTCTATTGGCTGCTGCTTATGCTTTAGTGTTTTTATCTATTCTATCAACATTTTGGTCTAATGTGATGCAAAGGGTTTTGGGTCCCTTCAAAGCCTACTTTTCCAATATAATCAAAACATTTGTATTGTGTGGGATCATTGTGTTTGAAAATAAATAGTTATGAAAAAATAACTAAGGTTAAAAAAGGAAACTATGACATTGTATCTCCTTAAGAGAATATTTGATATCTATCTATTGATTTCCATAAAGACAATATAGTGTGAGAGTAAATAGAAAGGGATATTTGATGTGGAAGTAAAAACCATAAAGTTGAATGTAGGATTGTTTTTAAATCCATGTTGTTTGAATTATATATCATGAACTCTAATATCAAGTGTAAAATATTTTTTTAGTGTGGATTAATTTTATTTAATATTTATTTTTTCCAAGTCATTTACAGTTTATTTTATAAGAAACACATATACAATAACAAGTTAGGAAATTATGGTATACTATCTTTTTGTTTTTGCAAGTATCACATTACAACATTAAAATAATAGGATAAGCAATTCTTAAGGTCAAGATCAAGTACTTTAAAAGAGAATCATTTATTTGTTATAGATAAAGTTTACACGGATATGTATACATAGGTTACATAGTACCAAAATAGAATCCTCTCTAGTCACTTAATATTATACACATATATAGGTGTAGATGGGTTACATAGTAAGAAGTTTAAGTAAGTGATCACATATTTTGTAGGTACATCTCATATGCATGGATGATCTAGAGGGGGTTCCATAATTTTTATAGTGGTGATCATAATATGGTTCCCTAAGGAAAGTGCACATCCCCTCAAATTTAGTGCAATTGTCTTAGAATGATGACAATGTCTCTTGAAGCTTTTCAATATCCAAATCTTCCAAAAGAGGCATTTTTTGGTATACAGGATTGAATTTATGTACAATTTCATGGCATCTGTTTGTGATAGTTGAAGTGAGATTTTGGACATCAATTCCAAGGCATTCTAGTTTATTTACAGATGAGCATGACTCTGTTACCATGACTTATGCATCCATTGGGATGAAGGGGCTTTGCATACTTTCAATGTATCTTCGCTGGATAGTTGAAGGATACCATGAGTATATATATGTTTAGTCATTTCTTGACATGAGTGAATTAAAAGATTATATAAGTATCAAATAAGGAAATAGACATGGTGGGGAAACACTATCTCTCTACTTAAGTGAAATGTAAGGAAATGTTAATACATGCTTGTTAAATATTAATTACATAAATAAAAGGTCTTCATATAATAGGGATGGATAAATGACTAATAAGGTATATAGGGAAATATACAGAGGGGATAAAATGAGTATACATAAGGAGAAAACCATGAGTCAAACATAACACAAACATATGCCATAATTTGTTGATATGCAATTATATTAAGACCTTAAAAAATATATATATATATAATAATTAATACGAATATACTAATGTATTAGTAAGGTCATTTTTTAATCAAAATATGTGTTGTGTAGCACTTAAAAAACCTTAAATTCACTATAATATGCTTAAATAAAATATATAGGGAATAAATATCATAAAGAAAGAGATAATCTTAAACATTATAAAAGGAAATAAAATAAAAGGTATTTAGAATCTATATTAGAGAGAGAAAAGTGGAAGATATTTGAGTGATACAAAGAGAATAACGAAGAAGATAATATGAGAATAAATATTTAGCACTAAATTGTAAACCTGATGGATATACATGAATATATGATTTTATACACATCGTTTGTAACAACCATCTATCAAGTCTTGTCTTTAAATGAACCATCTAATACATTGCACTCTAGGTATTGTTTACATTCTTAATGTTTTGTTTGGCAACAAGATTCTCATTATTATTACCCTTTTTGTTTAAACTTTTTGGCTTCTCTTTGTCCATTAAATTTCGTTGCAACCAAGCATACCACCAAGGAGAAAAAAGTGAATATACTCATGTTCGGAAGGGATGGGGAGGTTGTGCTCCTTCCACAAAAATCCATGCACCATGCACCATACACCATAGTAAATGACAACAGGAAGAGGGACAACTTCTAACCACTCATCAACTTAACAATTAATATAGGGGGTACTATGATGAGTTTCTTAGGGAAAATAAAATAGACAACAATTTCAAATAAAAGAAAGCACTAAGGAAACACCAACAAACTTACAAAATATTAATCACCATGGAGCCAAATATCAAAATTATTGCACTAAAGACTAAAATGCGCAGATGACACATTGGAAAGAAGAATACATGGACCTTTTAATCCTTGTACAATTTGTCTGTTTTACTCATTAGCCAACAATAGGTCAATTTTTTTGATAGTCTTAATTTATTGTATGGAAATTTTATTGAATAATTTGTTTAACTATTATATTAATATGGACTATGATAGACTTTTGGTTAGTCAATTGAAAGAAAGGGTCCTTTGCTTGAAAATTCTTGCAATTTTCTCTTGTTTTCACAATAAACCTCTATAATTATATTTACAATTAAATATAAATTTCACTTAAATAAAAATGAAAGAAATTTTATTTATTTTGGTTGTAGTTAATTGAGAGACTATTAATAAGGGCATTTCCTAGAATGAAAATTGGGCTTAAAGGTGATTTTAGTGTGAATGTGACTTGTGAAGCAATTTTTCCTTAATCTTCTTTTGATTTTCAACTTTTATATGTTTTTTGGCTTTGGGATGTGTTTGCGCTTAAAGAAAAAGTTGTTCTAAAAGGTGCACAATGCACCACGTGGTGGCTATGCAGCTTTTTTTTATCATCTTCCTTTAGGGAGAAAGCCATGGCATGTGTCAGCTTAGTGGGGATTTTCTCAGAGGCTATTTTCATAAATCTGAGATTCCCTGCCCACTCGACACATCATCTCTTCGCTTTGGGAAGGTTGTGCTTTAAAGGAGCAACCTCTTTTTGGAGTTTGTCAGGGCATGTTGGTTTTTCCTTGTTTTCAGGCTGGAACCTTTGAGTAAGGGCCATCGATCTATGTGGTTGGTCAACCAGATTTTTCCAGGCTATTTTCTAGGATCTGATTGTTTTTAGATAGCAATCTTTGCTAAATATCTAAATGACACAAATGAGGCAGTTGAGAATTAATGAGCAAAGATTTCCATGACCTAACCAAAGATCTACGATCATATTGTGAGCTATCAGACGCTGGCATCTGGCAGTATTTACTTTTGGGACGTTGGCGACGATTCTCTTTTTTTAGCTATAAATAGTAGGTGACGACAAAAGGAAGGAGTTCCTTTTTTTTGGAAAAAGAAGTTCTTTTAGTTTTCCTTAGTTATAGAGACATTTTTAGAAGTTTAAAGTTGGCATAATACTACTTTTCTCTGGCATGTTATATTGTTTTAACTCAAACTATTATCAGATTGGCATCTGACCTTTATTTTTTAAGTTCATTTGATATTAAAGTGCGAACTGTTTGGGAGAAATCTTTTAAATTGTGCATGTTATTGCCTTTGTCAATTTCTTTCTTTATGTTTCGTTCAAGAATAAAAGCATTGTTTAAGTTTAGTTTGATAACTTGAGTAGTTGATTTCCATGTTGTAGGCTTCTATGACATAATGATAACTCACGGAAATTAGATTATGTCTGTTGAACTTCTCAATTTTCTTTAAGGGTTGCTATTTTTTTATATTATTTTGTAAAAGGAGGAAGAGTCTATGCAATTTCTGAATATTTTTCTATTAACTTTTGGAAATTTTATGCTTGATCGGACCTTAATGAGCACTTTCGACAAGGAGGTTTGAAAGACTGCACTGTGCTTGTATTTAGCCTTTGTTGCTTGTTCTCTTCCCAACAATGAAGGGTTGTAGCATTTTGTGTTTATTATATCATTCATAGGAGAACGATCAAGTTAAAATGTTGTAAAACCTTTGGCACATCACCATTTTTATGCTTTATATTCACATTTCTTTCTATCTTTTCCCTAAAATCAAAGAAGAGCTGACTTTCTATAAAAATCTCAAAGGTATTCAGTGAGGCGTAAATTGATCCCCCACTTGCTGAATTTCCCACAAGATTGTCGGAGAGGCGCAAGCTTTGATGATTAACGTGACTATCTACACATCTTAGAAGAATTGTGGAAAGTCAATTAGGGAAAGTAGTGACAATTCAAAGGAAATAATAGAAGAGTTGTGGAAGGTCAATTAGGGAAATCAGGGAAATTTTTGTATCCATTGACCCTTGCAATTAATTGATATTTAAGATCACAAGGTTTCAACAGTTCAAGAATTGATAGTAGGTTCTGAAATTTTCTTCAATAACCTATTTTATTAGTTTATTGCTCACAAAAAACTTGAATTGGGGAGCTTCTGTGGTTGACCCAATCACCTTCCTGAAGCTGCAAGTTCAACTCCAAAAGCATTGCTTGCAAAAATTATGACTCAAAAACTATGAATTGTATAGCAAAACTAATTAGCAGAATATAGAGAGCATGTATCACATAAATCTTATACCAAGTGGAATTGCAACCATGTTCAAACAAAAAAAATAACCCACAATGTAGAAAAAATTTGAACAATAAAACACACAGACACTGCGTAGCCCTATTTCTAAATACTTTCACCTTCACTATTTGTTTGATTGCTTGGGTAAGACTCCTTGCTTAATCACCTCCTTTCCCATTTTCATTTTTTTCCCTAAATTGATTAGTTTTATTGGGTTAAATTTTTTCCTTGTATTAGATTTTTTCATTAATGAACACAAATTTGAGATGTAATACTGCATGGATGTAGGTATCTCATGGGATTCAATGCACAAGAGACATGCAATGGGGGGAAGAAGAATTAATGAAGAAATAAGCGAAAGTAAGTCCCATGTTTACCCTTTAAATCTCATGTAAATGTTCCAAAGTGTTTACATGTGGAAATATCAAATGTCTCTATAATTGGATTTTTGAGTTGAAATTTCAAAGATTAGATTTTGTTTGGGGCATCTAGGTATGCGTTGGGAAGACAACCTGCAATGACAAAATTGGAAAGCAACAAGACAATTAGAAGGGTATGTGTGAGAGGAGGAAATGTGAAATGGAGAGCTATGAGGTTGGACATAGGTAACTAATCATGGGGTTCAAAGGTTTTTACGAGGAAAACACATATGTTGGATGTGGTTTACAATGCATCCAACAACGAGATTGTCAGGACACAAACTGTGGTTAAGAGTGCTATTGTTCAGGTCGATGTTGCTCCTTTTTTGTATTTGGTATTAGTAGCACTACGACTGAGATATTAGCAAGAAGAAGAAGACTCTTATTGCTGCAAAGAAAGAAATTGAGGTATGTAGTCAATAATTTGGCATATGACTATTTTTCTCAATAGAATGATTTTTTTTTGTGAAAACTGAAATATTCTTCAAAACAATATCAATTAAAATTCATTTTGTATACATAATCAAAAGATTTTACAAGGTCTATGTCATATATTTTGCATGTTATTTAATTGGATATTTTTTGCAAGGTGATGTGATTTCCCTTTTTTATGTCAAGTTCGCCACTAACTATCCATTTTCTCTTTTGATGTATATAAGAATCCTCTATTGTAGATTTGTTATGGGGACTGCCTAGATTTCTATTTTAGTGGGTGGTTTTCTTTTTAAATGGGGGCTCTAGGGATGCTTGGAGATAGTTTTTTGGGGAAACAATCTTAAGGGAAGAGAGGGATAAGAGAAATATTGTAGTCGGATGTACTTGAAGATAAGATTGTGTGGTGCGGGTTTGTTTGTTTATTTAACCTTGTTAAATTTTTTTTTGATGCAGCTCTATTGTACTTCCTCTTGGGAAATTGGTAGGTGTCAAGCCAAACTCCATGACCTTTTCCAGTGTTCTCTCAACTTGTGGCAAAATGAGAGCTTTCAAAGAGGGTACAAACATCTATCAAATCATAATAGAAAGGGGATTTTTGTTTGATGTTGTAGTGGAAAATGTCTTGATAAATATGTGCAAAGTGTGGAATCATACACAAGGCATGCCATGTTGGAGGCATTTTTTGTAGTATATTTCTCTTTAGTTGATATGCTCTAGTCTAGTGGTGCTTAAGCCACTCTTCATATTAGAGGTTGTATCTTGTGTTGTTAGTGGGTGCGTATGCATGATAATTTTGCTGCTTATGGAATTGATTCCATATGAAAAAAAACTCCCCTATTGTAGGGGGTCTTACCATCCAGGTGCTCAATTAAATACTCTAGAATGATAGGAGCTTTACAATTTTCAAGCTATCCATTGGCTTTAAACTTGAATTATGCCTATAACATGATGAAAGTTAGTTTGAAAATTTCCAAGCCTCTTTATGTTCCAAGCCACATCAACTTGAGGTCCTAATTTGTTTGGGGCTTCTATTTTATAGCTCCAATAATGCCATCTAGGCCTCTATGTTTCATTCAGTTCTCTAAAGAGATTTTGTTGTTGTGCTATGTAAATGAAACTCAAACACATGTTTATATTAGGGCATCAAGATAAATCAAGAAGATTGAGGGGGAGGAATTGTAGAAGAAATTTGGTGTTTATGCAAGGTAATTGCTTCTAGTTCGACACACAATTATTACCCTTTTCTTTGAAAATATCCAATAGAGTAAAGCAAACAAGAAGGTACAAAAGCAAATATTTAAAAACCAGTGTGGGTTGATATAAAAGGGAATGATTAATTTGGTAAGGCCAAGCCAACCAATGATTGTGGAGGATTACCTCTTTAAATTTGGTTCAACATGTTTATGATAGGCCTGTCTATTACTGTGAATTGCAACTATGTAAAGTCTGTGAATCTCTTGATTTGGACATCGAATAAATAGTTAAGATAATTTTTTATGCACTAAGTAGAGTGGAAAAACATATTTTCATGAATGTAGCATGCTTTTTTGTGGAAAAATGCAAGAATATGACCATAAAATAGCAAAGTTTATGCTAAGAATCAGAAAAAATATTCACAAGAGGATACATAACAATCAAAGGATAAAAGAGTAGAAACAAACTTGGTTGAAAACAAAGTGTAGTAGTGCCTCTAAAGTCTAAATTAGAATTTTGTTGATCTTTGTGTCTTCAGTGTTGATAAGTATTGCACATAATATCTCATACAACTGGATATAAATGATATGTAGTGGATCAAAAACTAGGTGATAATGTAACAAAGAAATGTGCCGGCGAAATAGCCATACAAAGGTGGCAAGGAGTAGCTAGGATGCAACCTTTGCGGGCAAGGAGTAGTTATTACTAATCAAGTTTTGCATAAATAAAATGGTAGATCATCAGACAAGGCACCGCTAGAAGTAATGAATGTAGACACTAAAAATTGTCCTAGGCCCACGAATTCTAAATTCTCCATCATTTCCTCTTTTGTCTTTGATAATTAAATAATCGTTAATTACTTAATTATTTTCTAAAGTCATAAGTCTTCTATTAATTAAATTATTTTAATTATTTAATTAATTCATTTCTATCTTTATTCCTCCTTGATTAATTAAATAAATTTTATTTAATTACGTCACTAATTAAGTCCCTTTCTTTCTAAAAATAAAAAAATTCTTATTTATTTAATTTTTATACCACTTTCCACTATAATTAAATAATTATTTTAATTATTTAATTATTCATTAGCCTCTTCTCTCCTAAATTAAATAAATTTTAATTTATTTAATTGGTCCACTCTCTTGAATTTTGAATTAAATCATTATTTAATTCAAAAGATTCCTTTTGTCACATTCTTCTATAATTAAATAATTATTTTAATTATTTAATTATTCATTGGACACCTAGATTAAATAATTTTATTATTATTTAATTTCCTCTCACCTCTTTATCCATGTCGATCCTTGTCTATCCATGTCTCAATTAACCTCCATCCTTGATTAAATTATTTATAATTTAATCTTGACCGTCAATCCTTATCATTTTCCCCAACCCTATTCCATGCTATATCTTTCATTCTTGGCCATTGATTATTGACATTTAATCTTAGCCCTTCATTCAAAATTGTCTTTCCTATAAAAGACCTTTTCATTGCCATTTGGAGACCACCCTACACAAGCTTATGCTACCTTGCTATCTTACTATCAAATCTATCAACATCAAGTCAAGTGCATCCATTGTCGATTAGAATCTTCAATATTTCACTTTGTCATTGTCATTAGGCCTAGATTTGCATACTCAAAATATGAGAGTATTAAGTACATTCAAGCAAAATGGAGAAGTGCAATGAAGGTGAATCAATGGTGGTATGAAGACTCTTTGGTAATATTGTTTCATGTTTTATGTCTTTATGCTTATTTGTGCTTCATTGTTTATTAGGGTTGGATTTATATGCTTTGCTTCCTAACCTTGATAATTTTAGCACTGGTTACAATGAATATACTTGCTTTCGAATTTAAAGGTTCATCTAATAGCTTTCGAGTCTTATACGTCATAGAGCTATCATAGGCAATAGAAATCCAGCGACAACATAGTCATTTTTGTTGACAATAGATGCAAAGTGGACAGGCAGGATAAGCATAATGGTCTTACATTACTTGGTTGACAATTTAAATTGTTGATGGGCCAAAGAAGTTCGATTAATCTCACATAGGGAATGACTTTGACATAATACATAGGATTTTACCCCTCTATGCAATCATCTATTATTTGCATCAATACAACTATTTATTTTGAGAAGTGTTTTCTCTATTACTTTTAGGATTTTTAGGTTCAAATCAATTGCATGTACAGTCTTGGAAGAGATTCAAAACTTGTAGTTTGGACCTAGTTATATAGCTAATTTTATTAATTGGCCTAGGCATTATAAATTAACCCAATTAAGGAATATACCATAAAGGGCATACATGCAATGACCTTTCCTATTCTCTTTCTTATTAATGCTACACATTTCAAAAAACTACACATCAAATAGGTAAAAATACACAAAGATGCTCTTTATCTTATAACATACCATGATAATAGGTCTAGTCAACATCCATTATTTCACTTTCTTGGTATAGTAGGATTGATCAACATCGAATCTAGTCAACAACTATAGTCTTTTCCTAAAATAGTTCATGGAGGATAACCTTTCTCATATAGTTGCAAATCTTTGTGGTTGCCTATAAGACTTGTAGAATGACAATAAAACTAGGAACTTAATTTATTTTAGTTTGAGCCTTGGCAGCATGAAGCCCTTTTGAATAAGGTGCCAAGTAGAACTATTTGATATGATCATTCAACTTAGTTTCCCAACTACCAAGTTTCCAGAATTGCTTATCACTATGCTTGGACTCATACCTTTTCATCCAAGGCAAGGTTACCATTGGAAGATTCATAACATTGTTCACAACCTACATGTAACTACACTTTATGTATACATAATAGATTCATAACCTACAATGAAGAGGCATTGGAGAAGCTTTTGGATGCACAAGATCATTGGTAAATATAAGGGATGTTTCTCTTCCATTCATTTCCTACATCATATTAATTCTTCATTATGACTACCCAATATTACTCATTTGCACCACTGCAAGTATGAGTGACAATATAGATACTCTATAAACATTAATGGCTTGATTAGGAAGTACCTCACATTGACAATGATGATTGGTCAAAAATAGGGGTTATGCACAATGTTGTACATTACATCAATGGTTATGTTTCTACATGGAACCTATGGAAGAAATTGAATAACTCAAACCAAATGGTCCACCACTCAATCCTTGCCAACCCTCTCTTTTTAGGAAAACCTACAATCCTCACATCTAATCTCTTCTTTGATGACATGGAGTTGATAACCTATATTCAACAACACATTATATGTAGTGAGAAAACATCCTTCTAGAAAAAAGGGTCATTTTTAGCCTATTGTCACAAAGCTCCATTTAAATTAAAAGCATTGTCTACTTTAGATGGTAATAATAGTAACTAAATAAGCTACATGCCAACTTATAAAAATGACATTAAACATCATGAATCAACTACTTTTTTATTATGTCATGCAAATATCAATTCTCTCTTACTAAACAATGCTCAAATACATTATTAAATTTAATACAAAATTAAACATCATTTGAAATCAATTACAAATTATCTTATTTTATAAATGTGTCCTTCAATATTACCATAATATTCTAATATATTATACCATATCACAACCAAAACTTCTCCCTTCTAATTCACTTGTAATTACACTGAAGATGTATCCTATTTGAGATTCACGAACCTCATCTTGTCTATGGAAGACATGGATTTTCGGACAAGAGATGCAAGACGATCATTCAAATTGTGACCATTCTTCTTTCCTTCCATTTTTCACATTTCCCGTTATCTGTGCCTCTTTCCTTACTATTTTTCACCTTTACCAGTGTCATAAACTTTACCTTTAGTGGAATTGTTCAAACTCGGCTTCATATTTTGAAAAAATGTTGCTCTAGATTCTAAAGTGACAAAGTAGTAGTTACACCACAACCATCTCTTCATCTTTCTTATTTTGCTTTCAACAAACTCTACACGCAGATAGTGTATGTAAATTTCAAGTTGAATTTCTTTAGTAAAATCCTTCTACTGTAGATCCTCAACCTGATGCCACAAACAAAAATCAAGCTTTCAAGGTTTTTCCAATTGTAAAAACCCAATCACAAGTTACAAAACAATGTAAAAGTAAATCCTCAACTCACTAAGTTTTCTCTATATACTCGATCTCTTCCTTGCAAGTAATTGCCGGCCACTTAGTAACATTAGGGAGACATAATAGGTTTCATGTATATAGTGAGAACTATAATCTTGAATATGTTACATTATTTTGGATCCATATCATTAAAATATTTGTTCAACACAATGAAAATGTTATCCAAACCATCACCAAATCCAACTACCAAGCCATATACCTTAGCAATGTGACAATTTGACATCATATTTGTTGAAGAGATATCGACTAAAACTTTTTAAGGTGAATAGATGAAATGTGTTAACCCACCCCAACGATGTCATGAGTACCTTCCTTGATTTTCTACCCAGCGTTATAAGCTTTTCCTTTAGTAGAATCTTAAGCCTCCTCAACTTTCCCTTTATTTTTTTCGTCAAAACTTTGTAAGAACAATTCAATTATCAGAAGCACTAATAGGTACCTACTACCATTACTATAGTAAAATTACTATGTAGTAAATTGAGAATCATAGCTATGCTTACCAAGTCTACCATTCACTCTTCTAAGGTATTGTCTTTCTGTAAAGCATCACCAGATAGAATTGAGTTTTGTAGCATGTGAATGTAAATTGTCCCAACCATGTGCATGCATCCCTTGCATTTTGAATTGTACTAGATTGAGTGCCGATTAACTATTTACCATCTATTGGGATAACAAACAAGGGGACCATAAAATATGCCACCCTTTGAGTTAGTTCTCAACCCTCTTCTCAACGATGGCCACCTGCCTCTACACATGCCCTTGCCATATCCTTTCATGCATGTAATTTTTTTCCACAATCCCATTACCCTTAAATTCCTCCTTTACCATGTGTCTTTAATGCTGCTCATGCCAAATCTTCTCCATGTTAGACCAAATGGACAACTTTCCATCCATCATGCCATCATAATGATGACATTTGGAAGCATGTTTCTATTATTATAAATATAAAAAATGAATTATTTAATTGAAAGATGTGCACTCAATTACCATTCACAAGTGGAGTTTCTTTTCTTTAGCTTCACGTTTTAACCTTGTATGAAAGTAGAATTTTGTTTATGTTTCTTTTCATTTTAATCCATACCATATATGAAAGTTGTTTGCTATTTGAACAGAGCCCAGTTCATTTTTGCGATCAACGGGACAAGACAATTTAAAGTGTGATGACCGTTTGATTTCTTCTCTATCATCGTTACTGTTTATTTTAGTTTTTCATTCACCAGTTTTAAAATTTTATTGACAAACTCCACCCTTTCTCATACACATAGGTAATATGTGCACAATATTATTTGTGCATAGATTTTAATAATGCTACATAAGGGAAAGGGGCCCATAGTGGGTAGGGGTCCAATGGTGGGTATAAAAGTAGACCTGAGTGGGCCCCATAGTAGGTAGATTTGATATCCAAAAAACTTACACTTAATATTCAATTGCAAAACACTTTTATCCATAAAGTACATAAACTAACAAATCATGTGATGCCACATCAGTGCACCAAGAATACATGACTTAGTGGCCCACTATTGGTCTCACCTTTTTTTTGGGCCTTTTTGGATACCTTGATAAAAAGCATGCTAATGTGGCATCATATTTGATGATGTGGCCTTGAAACCAATTTTTATAAGTAGGGGACCTGCCAAATAAGTTGTACAAATTTGGGAGTGATTTTAAATTTTCGCATAGGACTTTGAGAAGCCCAAAGTTAGGGTGGCCCACTATAGGCTCCTCTCCCTTAATAGAAACATGAAAACATGTTAAAAAATGTATAGTTGTTCGTTGAACTTTTCTACAACACTTTATAAAAAAGTGCAAATAATCTTATTTTATTAATAAGATTTGTCATATTTAGTTGTTTATTTTTAATCTTTTTATAAAAATACATTTGTTATTTTCCATAGTACTCAAAAAAAGTTTAAGGTTGTATTTTCTTATAAAATATAAAATTATTTTTCATTTAAAATAATTTACTTTGATTTAAAATAACATGTATAATTTTGTTATTAGAAGGAATTTTATCAAGTTTTTAAAAATGTAAATCTTATTTGTGACTAAAGTATAAATATAATAAATAATATATACATATTAAATGTATATATATATATATATTGTTTGGTAAATCGTTGTTAAGGGCAACACCTTGAAACCAACCACAGCCTTGCAACCTGATGGTGTCGAAACTGACTTTAATCTTTCGTTCCACTGGAGCAAGTTGTGGGATTCGAACCTTAGACAGCCCAACTGCTGCCCTTGTGACTTAACCATTGCATTGTAGGGTCAACCATATTATGTATATTATATTATTATTTATATATTGTATAATTTATAATATATAAATATAATCTAATATATATTATATAGTATATAATATAATATCTAATATAAACATATAGATAATTTATATATAAATATTAATAAATTATTTAAATATGACATAATTTAAAAATAAATATAATAAATAATATACTATTATATAATATAGGGGTTGACCCCGCAGTGCAACTATTAAGTTGCAAGGGCAGTAGTTGAACTGCCTCAAGTTCGAATCCCACAGTGGTTGGTGGGATATTCATTGAAGACCAGAATCAGCAATCAATCATCGCGCGAAATCGAAGATCGTCGGCAACCAATTAGTCAGCGATCAAAATCATCGCAATCTCATCCGAAATCGATCATCATCAAATCAATCCGAAAATTAACCAGTCAATCTCGATCAATCTGGTCATCGGCGGATCATCCGGAAAATCATAAAGTCTCGAAAAAGATCATATTATCGAAATCTCAATCATCAAAGTCATCAAAATCATCAAACTCCGTCGCGCATCCATCCGCTTTTTCATCCGCTCGTTTTTCAAGGGAGGAGACTTATGGAGGAGGAGAAAGATGTTGGGGATGAGGTCCTCCAAATGTGGCCTCACTAGTTCATATCTCTAGTCAAAAGTGTTTACCAACCAAAAAAAAAATGTATAATATTATATAACATATTAGATTTATTAAATAATATATAAATAATAATATTATATAATATTATAATAATATAATAGAGCTAAAGAGCATATACTTGCAAGTTAATAAATATTAATATATTTATATATAGTTTAATATAATATATAAATGTAACAATATAAAATAAGGCCGCGTTGCTATGAAGTTCCTGCCAAATGCTGGCAGGGTGATTTTGTTCTTTGAAGTGAAGAAGAACTGACAACCATTTTAGTTTTGTTTTATTTTTTAACAATGATGAGGAAAGGTGATTTAAATGTTGTCAAATATGAAAACCCTTTGATCACTTATGTATAACTATTTTTTTGCATTTTTTGTATACATAATTATTTTCCTTTGTATGAACAGGCCTATAAATAACAAACCTTTTGTTTTGTGAACAATAATGTCTATTATTTCTATGTTAAGATTTAGTTAGGCTAAATTTTTGAGTTTAATTATGGTTATTGTTCAGTTATGGTTAAGGTCAAGGTCCAATTAAGGTTATGATTTAATTAGGGTTCAAAGTTAAGGTTAGAGTTCAATAAATGGTAAATTAGAATTAGCCTTAGCGTTAGGAATTTATTAGGGATAAGGTTATAATTACATTAGGGTTAGAGTTAAATAAGTTTGGTATTACAATTTAAGGAGATTTCTTTTATAATTTCTTTTTAGGTTAATTAATTAAATAAATAAAACTATTACTGTAATAAAAAGGTTAAGTAAATATGAAAAAATAAATTATATGGGAAAAGTAGGTTTTGAATGGACCCAAAACCATTTACAAACAAGTTTTAAAGGGACTTGAAACCCAAACATGGACGATCATGCTGCCAAAAGAAAAAGCAATGAGCAACCATCAACAAAACAACAATAACACTTCAAAGGATCAACAAGACAAGCCAAACCAACAACAAAACCAAGTTGAAAAAATGGTTTTGAAGGGAATCGAAAACCCAATAAAACCAAGTTTTTATAGGGACCTTGAACCCAAAGGTTTTGAAGGGGCCTTAAACCCTTTACAACTAGGTTTTGGTAGGGACCTTGAACCCTTAGACATTGCCTGCATCAGCCACGCAACAACAAACCAGTCGCTTAGGAAGACCAAAGAACTACCTGAGACAGCTAAACAACAACATAACACTTAGCAACAACACCCATCCAAGTCTCCAAGCCATTGGATGAAATAGCCAAATCATGAAAAAATAAATTATTCAAAAAACTAGAGGCCATCAACACCCCCTCTCCACCTCTATAGGAGTATTCACCATGGAAACCCAAGCTACCACTGCAGAGGAACTCCAGCCAAACCACATTCCACCTCCATAGGAATGGCCTCCACCTTAATAGAAGATACACTAGAGAAAACTCACAGAAGAAGTGTGAACAAATCACCACACCAACAACACCCGTCTCCACCTCAATAGGAGAGGTCTCCACCTCACTAGGAGACACCAATTGTAGGACACAGAAGAAATCCAACAATCTAGCAAAAAGAGCTAACATAGTAATTATGGGAACCAACAACATCAAGGTCTTCAAGATGAACAAAATAAGTAGCCCTGTCAAATCCAAACCAAGGGTGGAAATAACACCCTTAAAATCCCATGAAAGAAGAGAAACCCACAAACTAGCCAACACATTGTCCACCTCAAAAGAGGAACACCCATCAAAAGAAAGGGAAACCAAGACTCCCTTAAGCATGAAAAAAAATTAGGATAACAGAAAAAACTTGCCGAAAAAACTAACCAACAGCTTCAAAACCAAACATAGAGCAATAGCAACACCTAACTACACCAAGAACATTTGAGAGATGAGAGAACAAAGCCCATCCAAGAAGACAACCTCTAGGAAAATCCTAGACAACAAGAGAGGCACCAAAGAAAAGCCACTTGGATTCAAGAGAAGCAGGATAGGGCAAGGAAGGCCCCCAAGAAGAGACATTAGAGAGAAGGAAAGACCATGAAGAACAACCTCCAACCCTACATG
>VDFB02045116.1:0-14064 GCA_007258455.2 Sequoia sempervirens
TGGTGAATAAGTCCTAGTAGGCCAAAATTCCAGGGTTTACAAAATTTCTAGTCTTCATTCAAGCCTCTACAAGTTTCTAGGTGCACACTTTTGATTTTACAGTTTTCTATTCTAATTTATTTTCATTTATAGTTCATTTAGTGAAGTTTCTTGTATCATTGAGTTCAATCATTAATCTTACATTTCATACATTTTTCCAAGCTCTAGCTTGGTGGTGAACCCCTCATTAATCTCTAAACATACCCTAGGACAGTCCCTTCTAGCAGATCTATTGCCTCTATTCCACTCTTGGGGTGAGATCTCCAGGGCATCCTTGAATGTTAGTTGGAGAAAAGTGATGTTTTATGTCTTAAACCATAAAGCATCCATTTTTCAACTAATCAGTATTTATATTATTTTATTGCATCATATTTTATTTGTTGACCAAGAAAATAGGAATGTGTAGGTCAAAGCATTGACTTTATCCAAGAAATTATCTACATGACAATCTTCTTTGGATCAACAATTGGACTACTTCAAATAGTTAGAACATTCATGCTACACCTAGAGGAATATACATGGTACCAACTTGTAGGCTTAACAGTAGGATTTTCATTTATGATTTTAGAAGATAAAGGTCATGGGAAGAAATCCTTTAGAAGAACAAGGGCCTACCAAACAAATGTGAAAGCGCAAAGCAATGACACACCATAAAAGATGTGTTCTAATAATTAAATAGAAGTGTGTGAACCATTGGATACAAGTCCCACGTGGAAGATCTAAGGGTGTGAAATCATCAGGCATGCATTGCATCCACCTTTTCCTCAACCAACGGCACAATGAAATAGTATTTTCAAACTAACTTCATCGATGCATAGGGATGCCATGTGGTAGAGATGACATTGTATCCTTTTTTCTTATTTATTCATAGGATCATAGGTGAAAGAGAGTGAAAAACACATTAAATACTAACATATACACTAGTGACCAATAGTGTAAGGCCATTTAAAAACACTAACAATTCTTGTGTGATGCACTGAGAGACCATGTGGAAAATATAGCATCATGGTCTTACCTTTATTCATTTGGATCAAATAATAAAGGGGTATACCACATGATATGTAAATATTGACCAATGGTTCAATATTTTTATGAATATTTCTTATTTAAATTTGCATTAATTTAAAGAAAATAGTACAATATTTACACAAAAAGGGGATGGTGGTAGACAAGCACACCCATGAGTCCAACAAAAGGGTCTAGGCCTAAAATATTGTTACAAAATAAACATCTAAGTAGTCATGGCTATGACAAGTAGAGGAGGATCTTTATCATCAGGACTCCCCCAAATATCACTAAAGGTAGAGTCATCAATTGGCTCCCAACTAGTGAGAGCATTGTCTCCTACTTTCTCCTCTAGAGGTGGTTGAGTGTGAACTGGGGAGATGACAAGTGACATATAGGGAAATTTTTTGTTGTTCATCCATCCATTGTCCCATTGAGGAGAAGATGGACACAAGGATTGAGGGGTAACATTATTTCATTAATAGACTAATAACACTTTGGAGGTGCATAAATCTATCATATGCATATAGTTGCATTATCTAGATATGCCTTTATTTTGTGGACTGCAAGCCAATGAGGCTTGCCACCTTGTGACATATAATGATGATTGAGCAAGATGAGCATACAAGTGTTTAAAGATTTGTGGTCTCATATGGTAGGAATGTCTCTAAATGAAAACCGTATAGTTCAAGCCATATGCAAGGACTTTATGATGGAGTTTGATGTTATTTGTAAGGAACATATGGTGGAAGTGAAGACTATAGAGAGTTGTATGGTGTAGTAGACTTAGACTAAGACTGTACAATATAAAATAATTTAGCAAATTTGTGTACAATACGGTGAAATTCAAAAGTTTGTATGATGGGTAATGTGTCAACAAGGTGGCATCTACCTAGACATAAACATATACATTTGATCATATTTATTAATTAATTGGAAATAAAAAGATATATTTTATTTTAATTTTTAATTAATTAATAAACACAATCAAATGTGTATTTTGATGTATGGATAGACAAAACGTGTTAGAAAAGGGCCATATGGATTGTCTAAAATAATGTTTCACCAATCATTCTCCACATCACATGACATAAGTGGTTTCTAGAACATGTTGATTTTTGTTTTCAACATGAAGTATGTGGGAATTAGACTATTGTACAAAAGGGCTATGTATTTCCTTTTTCTCAATCCATTGTAAAATATTTTTCCCTTTGCATTTATCTTTTTAATTTTATGGGACTTGTCACTTTGTCTATGGTTCGACTTTTCACTTTGTCTATGATATTGAACCATAAGTTTTATTTGTAGGTAATAGTTATAATATGTTTGTGCATTTTCACTTGTATTTATATAGGTTTTATTTGTAGGCAGTAGCTTACAATATGTTTTGTAAACATTTCCACTCGTAGCTATACATATGTTTTATTTGTAGATAATAGTTTACAATATGTTTCCGCATTTTCACATGTACCTATACAGTTTCAATTTCTATTTGTGTCCCATATCATTGTTTCCAAGTGTGTATCTTGTATATATATGTATCTTTTCTCTTAATTCTCTTAATTCATTCCCACCTTATCCCCTCTTCAATTTTGAAACCTGCTTCTAGAGACCTATCCAGATTCTTGTACTGCCTATAAGAATAATATCCAGAACCAATATCAACCCGCACCCAAAGTTTTATGATACTCCTTTATTCACCCAGATGTTTGTTGTAGGCGTTAATTTGTGTCCTGCTTATAGCATCCTTGTAAAAGCATTGTCTTTTATTTGCGGTATTGTTTGGTGAATTGTTATGCTGCCTCTGCTTTCCTACTATTGCAATGCTTCCTTTGATGTTACGGTGCCCCCTAATGCCTTCTTGTGAGCTCCTCTCTCTTACCAACCTACTATTGGCACCACGTTCTTTTGCTCCAACTACTTTACTGCGAAGGCATTATACCCTTATTTCCTGTCTCTACTCTTTTTCATTTTCGACATTATCTTATATTCCTCTGTGGTGGCTTCACGGCTGGATGAGGCTGCATATGATCTTACAAGTGGATCCTGTGTTGTGGTGTGACCTCCTTGGTTACCTACAGTGGTGGAGGGGTTAAGTTGACCCTAATTTTCTATGTTGTTGTGGTGGTTGTGCTTGGGTGATTCAAATATACCACATTACTATGAGATTTCCCCTCACTAATCTTTTCCAAAGGATTCCTTCACCGTTGTGGAGACTTTCTTCCTTGTGTAGTGAGGCTATCATCATATGTGTTTCGCTTGCCACGGTGGTTCTAGTTTGCCTTGCAGAGATCTACCCATGGTTGCAGTTGTATGTTTTGTCCATGTCAATGTCTTTATTTCTCCTGCGGTTTGCTCCCGATTTCTACATTGTTCTCGTGCACTTGGGTTCGTCTTAGCTCTTTATGGTTTACAATGGATCCTCTCACTTGTGCAGTGGCCATCAGTGCTCTTGTTATGTTCTTCTTATGGAGGAGGGTTATTCTTAGTCTCCTGTGCTGTGACTGCATATGTTGCGGTGGATTCCTGATGGCAGCACGTTGTTGGCGGCTTCCGTGATGTTTAGATTTACGTTAGCCTTCAATATTTGCATCATTTGATCCTTGTGCGCAGGCAACTTCTCCAAATTATTGTGTTTTTTGATCTATCTCCCTTCCACATGGCCGCCATATGTTCAAACAACGCTTGATTTACTTACCTACTCACCAATACTGTTTATCTCATTTACTTGGTTCAATCCTGCGATTCTCGAGTTACATTTGAAAATGAGGTCTTTATGGCCTGCTTCGTGGGTTGTTGCAATCTTCTCAACGTTGGCGCTGTTCCTGAAAGTCGTTGTGAAGATCTGCAACGTTCGCATTTGACCCAATGTATTGTCTCGAGCCCTATGCTTGGTTGTGGAGAGATTTCCTCATTTCAAACTCTTTTCAGCGACCTAGTGGCGAGTTTAACGCGAGATGTAGTACTGCTCGCACATTTCCACTTCAATCAAAGCATTTGGAATGGAACGGACAACGCTTGGAAAAATGGTAGTTCTATAAGCGAATTTAGAGAACTACTTGTGTCATCGTGGGTGAGCAACGCCAGACTCTCGACATTAAACAACGGAGCTAAACCAGTCTCAGATTTTGTTTTCAATATTGACAGTGGATTTTACAAAAATGAATTCTGTAGCCTCATTGTTTACAATATTAGAGTTCTACCCTATAACAAATTGTTGCAGTTCACGTCTGTGCAGGAACTCATATGCATCGTGGGGAATGCGATCTCGGGATGTAAAATGAGTTGCATTGGACAATATTAATGGAGTATTTTGGACGCAGAGCTGTTTCTTCTTCTTTCGTTGCACTTGACCTTCTTAGGATAACAATAGTTGGGATGAATAGCGAAGAGCTTGGAAAAAGTGGAAGAGGACTTTATGAACTCGTTAATTTGCAATTCCGTTTTGGTACAACATGGTGGAGATCGCAAACATATAGAAGATTAAGGATGGTTTATTCACCGTTAAATCTGGTAAGGCGTTGGCAGTTTATGCTTCAATTATTCTGAGAAGGCTTATGCACCGTTAAATATGATAGTCTACGAGGGGAAGGAAAGGAGTGTTACGCATGTTAGAAATGATGTGTGGAGGAGTTTATTCAAATAAGCAGGGTTCAGAGAAAAGAGCTTCTGAAAAAATAAACAGATAAACACAAAAGGAAAGAAACAAAACACAGAAGATTTGGAGCACTGAGATTAAAGGCTCAGGAATCTGATTTATAGGTAAAATGCAGTTAATACAATACAAACTGTAGCAAAGAATTTGTTGCAATATTTATGGTATGTAGGTGCAGCATGAGCGGCGTGGATGGCTGAAGTCGGATGTGTCAGTTGGTCTATGGAAAACGTATTTCATAATTAATTTATTCTAACATGCCCCCCATAAATTAATTATACTATCCTATCATAATCCAGAAAAGATGGGTCTCGGCTTAATGCCTTGTTAGGTACCCATTTACAATCACTTATTCACTAATATGATGGTAGAGATTCACAATAATTCCCCCTAAATGACAACCATCAAATATGCATTGGACTTCTTGCAAGCCTAAAAGACCTCTAAGATATACAAACTTAGTTTCACATAAAGCCTTGGTCAATAGATCAGCTATTTGATCCTGCATCCTACAATACTGAAGATGAATCACTTGTTGTTGGATGAGATGTCTGATATAATGGTGATAGACTTCTATATGTTTTGTTTGAGCATGAAACACCGGATCCTTGGACAACATAGTGGCACTTTGATTGTCACAATGAAGTAAAGAAAGCCCTGCTTGATGTTCTTTGAGTACTAAAAGAATAGCTCACAACCAAGTTAGTTCTTTAGCTGCCTCATTCGTTGCAGTATAGTCAACCTCTATAGTTGATAAAGCAATAGTAGAAATTTTTTTTTACTACACCATGAAATGGGACCAAAGCCCAAAGAAAGAACATAACTTGTACTTGGTTTTCGATCATCTACACAACCTACCCAATCTAAATCAAAATACCCAACAAGTTGTAGATCTCCATGAGAAGAGTAATAAACACCCATATTCAAAGTCCCTTGTGCATATCTTAATATTCCTTTTTCAACCATTTGGTGTGGAACCTTAGGAGAACTCAAAAACCTTGAAACCACAGGTCTACTGCAAAAGAAATATCAGGTCAAGTGTGAGTCAAGTACACAATACTACCAACTAATTGCTTGTATAAGGTAGGATCAACATCCTCACCATCCATATCCTTAGTCAACTTCAATCCTAGAGCAAGTGGAGTAGATATGCCATTGCAATCTTCCATCTTAAACTTTCTTAACAAGTCTAAAGCATACTTGGTTTGAGAGGTAAATTCCATCATCTTGTTGCCATACTTGAATGCCAAGAAAGTAGTGTAGAAAACCAAGATTTGTCATCTCAAATGTATCTTGCAATTTTATCTTTGTGTCACTGATCTAATTCATGTTATGTCCTATGATAATAAGATCATCAACATAGAGTACAAAAATGATATGCCACCATCATCAAATTCCTTCACATACAAGTTTGGATCATGAGGACTATTATCAAAGTCTTGAGTTTGGAAATATTCATCAATCTTAGCATACCAAGCCCTTGAAACTTATTTGAAGCCATAAAGAGGCTTCCTTAGCTTGCAAACTAAGTGTTCTTGTCCTGAACTTTCAAATCCCTATGGTTGAGTCATATAGATTTCTTCATCAACTTCACCATTCAAAAATGCATTCTTAACATACATTTGGTGTAAAGGCCACTTGAAATGTGCTCCCAATGCTATAATAGTCCTCATAGTACTAATCTTCGCTACTGGAGAAAAATTTTATGTGTAATCAATTCCCTCTTTATGTGAATACTCTTTGGCCACTAGTCTTGCCTTGTGTTTTTCAATGCTCCCATATGACTTGAACTTAGTCCTATACACCCACTTGTTGTTGACCACATTCTTTCCCTTGGTCAAGTCCACCAATTCCCATGCTTTATTCTTTATCAAAGAGTCATGTTCATTTTGCATAGCTTGTTTCCATTCATGTTTTCCCTTAGCTTCATCATATGTTTCAGGATCATTGGTCTTCATTATGGTGATCATTAAAGCATAATTAATTTGTTGAGTCTTTTGATAAATTTCTTGAAGACTCTTGGTCTTTGGAGGAGGACTGCATTCTTCAACTGCACTAAAAGTTGCCTTAGAAATTTAGTTGGTTTCAAAGGACTTAGAGGATTCACCATTATCCATGTCCACTTGTGGAATAGGAGAGGATTGTATCATATCCTCAAACCCTTCATTAAACTTGACATCCCTACTTGTGAATGCATCCTCCACACTAGGATCATACAACCTATATCCTTTCCTTTGGTCATCATATCCCACAAAGATGCACTTAACACTCTTCTTATCAAATTTATTTTCTTTAATCTCATCTAGTATGTGAGAAAATGCTTCACAGCCAAATACTCTAAAATACTTAACATATGGCTTCTTTCCACTTCATTCTTCTTCAAGAGTGATATTATCCAAACAAGTTGTAGGAGATCTATTCAAGACATGAGATGCAGTTTTGATAGCCTTAGCCCAAAGAAACAAAGGGAGACCCTTGGATTGTAGCATGCATCGTGACATTTCCACTAAGGTCCCATTCTTCCTTTTAGCAACACCATTTTGCTGAGGAGTATATATGTTAGTCATTTCTCTCTTGATCCCATGATATTCACAAAAGGATTTGAACTTGTTGTTGACATCTTCTCCAACATTATATGTTCTTATTCTCTTGATCGTATTCCCACTTTGATTTTCCACAAATTCTTTGAGGATTTAAAATTTGCTAAACACTTCATCTTTTTGCTTAAGGAAGTAGACCCAAAATTTCCTTGAAAAATCATCAATGAATGTTAAGATGTACCTAGCTCCTCCCTTTGATGGGGGATTCATAGGCCTACATAAATCACTATGGATAATTTCAATTGATTTACTTGCCCTCCATGTAGACCTTTCAAAATTGTCTCTATGTTGTTTTCCAACCATGCATCCTGTACACACATTTGTGTTTACCCTTATCCAAGGTAGTCCATCAACCATATTCATCTTTGAAAGCATAGCCAAACTTTGATAGTTTAAGTGACCAAATATTTGATGTCACAACTCACTTATGGAGGAACTTGTAGTAATGTAAGCTTTCTTATCAATAGATGATAAAAATTTGTAGATACCATCACTCTCAACTCCTATAGCCACAATTTTGAATCCATCATTAATGTTCTTGATTAGACACTTGTCTGAATAAAACTCTACCTTATAACCATGTTGAGTTATTTGACTCACTGAAAGAAGATTTTTTGTTAACTTTCTTGTACAAGATTCACATTTGTTACATCCAACTTCTTACCATCATGTCCTTTCATTGAAATTGAACCTATTCCTTCAATTGCATGTGAACTATCATCTCCAAGAAATATGCTTGCACCTTTTATTTCTTCTAAATAATTAAAGAAGTTTTTATTGTATTTGTCATACGTTGGTTAGCTCTTGAATCAATATACCATGTGTTATTTGACTTTTCTTGAGTAACTAAAGAGGCTATCATTATGTTATGATCACTATCTTCTTGAGCAAAATTTGATTGCCTTCTTTGATAAAATTTTCTTTGACCTCCTACATGCAATTCCTAGGACATTGATCACTTTTATGCCCTTCTTCTCCATAATTATAACATGTGATAGCTTTTTCTCTTTTAGAATGATCTTTGTTGTTTCTCCATTCATTTTGTGCCTTTTGAAAACTATTCCTCTATTGATTATCCCTTCGTTGATTCCATTGCCTTTGTTTATTTGTGTTGATTCCCTTGATTTTGGTATGATTTATTTTGATTGTAGTTCTTATATTTGCCTCCAACCATAAATGCTTGAGAACTTTTGCTAGACTCACCTATGAACTTTTTAAGCCTCTCCTCTTCATTCAACAAAGCTCCATACACTTCTTCTAGTGTGATATTCTCAATTTTCCCAGTAAGCTCTAATGTGTGGATGAAGTTATGATACTCATCTAGAAGACTTTCAATTAAAAAATCTATAATTTCAGAGTCTTCATATTCAACCTTCATTATTGCAAGTTGATTTCTTAAGTTTTTCAATTTTGCATTATGGTCATTCATGCTGTCTCCTCCCTTCATTTTTAAATGAGTTAATTGCCTTTTGGTGTCCATCACTTTTAAATTGCTATTTCTTTCATACATTGTTTGCAAAGTTTCCCATATTTTCTTTGTTGTTTTCGGATCTTGAACATGAGACCTTACCCCTAGACTAATTTTCCATAAAATGGTAGCCCATGCATTCATATCCATTTTATTCCATTTTTCACGCTTACTTTCATCTTTAGGTTCGTCTTCTACTACAAGCTCCCATAAGCCTTTCATTTGTAGAATCAATTCCATCTCACATTTCCAACTTGCATAGTTAGAACCATCTAATTTTGCACTAGCCATAATATTAGAGATCTCAAAGGTAGCCATAGCAAGAACAAAATAAACTCTCAAGGCACACAAACACAAAGGCTTAAAGAATAAAGCCCCTACCAACACACACAATTAAATTCTTTTATTATCCTGCCTTGGTGTTGGCCTTCTTATGAACCAAACAAACAAAGACTTTATAAAATTTGCGACTTACAATTATGAAGGAGAGTTTCACCAGTCTCTTCACTTTCAAAATTTACAATATGACAATTTCACCTTCCGTTTTTTAAAAAACAAAGCAATGAACATTTCAAACTGGGTGAACACACACCTTTCAATTTTCACTTAACGATAAGACATGTTATTTCAATGCCTAGTGTAGAACATGGGACAAGAACATGCTATATCAAAAGTTAAAGAGAAACGCTTGCTTCACACTTATTGTGATCCCTTTGGGACAGGCAGCTTGAACTTTGGCACAGTGATTATTTCGTTGGGGGCGACTTGCATCGGCTATCTCCTTTACAACGATCTATCATGACATTTTGTTGTGAGGTGACCTCTTATTTATAGATGTGGCTTCCAGTTGATCTCCTGCTATGATCTTTGGACTGCACTAAACCTGAAATCTTCCTTTCTCCTTAAATATTCCTTCTATTTTGCTCTGTGTATTCTTTACTCGGTTTGCAGGCCTCCTCTAACTCCGAAGGGTCGATCTTCTTTGATGGTTGGATGATCTTTGCACACGATAGCATTTATGCAGCGGATTTGAAAATTTCACTGACCTCCTTACACCAGTGATCTCTTTCCCTGATATGCTTTTGTCTCCATTTCTGCTGCATCGATTTGTGCACAACTGACATTAGACAACTCACAATCAAACTCACTTTCACTTGCAGGTTGGCACTCAGACACCTTCCCAACGTGGCTCTAATACCATGAAAAAATAAACAGAGAAACACAAAAGGAAAGAAACAAAAAAATAGAAGATTTGGAGCGTTTAGATTACAGGCTCAGGAATCTGATTTATAGGTAAAATACAATTAATACAATACAAATTGTAGTAAAGAGTTTATTGCAATATTTATGGTATGTAGGTGCAGCATGAGCAGCGTGGATGGCTGAAGCTGGCCGTGTCGGTTGGTCAATGAAAAACGTGCTTTATAATTAATTTATTCTGACATGTATTAGTCTAAACTACTATTCGAAGAAAATGCTTCTTGAGGATATTATACTCTAGAGCCTAATGGATGTGCCATAATTGTAAGGTGGAAAAGAACACCATTATTTTCACTTTTGGCTTGGAGTGATCAATACCAAATAAATATTCAGGGATGTTGTTGAATTAGATCTCTGCATATTGTAAATATCTTATAATAAAAATACAAAGAGTTTGTAGTTCCATTTGTATGGAGCAAAAGTTAGATTCACTTTTTGTTTAGGTTTAATTTTAGTCATTCTAAAACATAACCCTTTTAAGTTGACTACACATCAATCCATACTAGGTATGTCAGGTCAAAATCAGTAGAACCGTTGCCAGTGAAAATGCATCTCTAAATATCAGTTTATTGTTTCATTTATATATTTTAATTCTCTTTTAAATGTCAATTATGTTTGTGTTCAAATAATCTTTGTAATGGAGATAGACTTTAATTTAATTGGACGCGAGAGAGACAATCTAAAGTTTTGAGGAGATGCATGGCACGGATGATGGGAGCAGAGCACTAGAGATTGGCAGAGGAAGGATTATTTCATATGCTGACATATCCAACGATTAAGACCCACAGGGCCATGCTGACTGCCCTGATAGAGCGTTGGGACTCGGCGACATCGACGTTCCACTTACCGACCGGGGAGATGACAGTGACCTTGGAGGATGTCTGGCAGATTCTGAGGATCTCTATAGCAAGGCTTGCGGTTAGTGAGTGCTAATCAGAGGACAAGGCTCTGGATGACTCTGTGCAAGTTGTTTTTGGTAGTGATGATCTACCGATTCAGCGGGGGCTGCTGAATGTGGACAGGTGTCTATCCTATAGGGTACCGGTTTTGTCTTTGTACTTAGCAGGATTGATTAGCGGGATCCTAGTGCCAAACCGGAGTGGGTGATTCCTGCATCTCAGGTTCATAGAGGTGATTCGGCATATCATCGAGGGCTGGGAGGGGCAGTTTGCGTGGGGGAGATCCATGTTAGTACAACTGTATCGAGACATACACTGGATATGCTACTGGAGGGCGCTGAGTGTGGCCCATGTCACACTACTACAAGTTTGGGTGTGGGAGCACATCAGGGTGACTAAACCAATTGTGCACAGATTAGGAGAGCAGGATGACAGAGGTCATGGCTTGAGGTTAGGGGCAGAGGCGAGAGCGATACTGCGGTATCAGAATGTGAGAGATGTAGATATGTGGAGGAGATGGTTAGATGATGTGCAGACGAAGATGATAGTGTGGCATTCTTATATGCTGCAGCAATTCAGGGGTTGGAGGGGTGATGAGGAGGCACACAGCGGTTACTTCTTCACCTGCTATTATATTATTGGGAGGATTTTGCTTATAGTGGAGCTACATAGACCCAATCGGGTGACACAGCAGTTTGAAGTGAGGCAGGATATTCCTACGGCGCAGGCGAGATTCTGGCAACTATCACGGGAGTGGCCATGGGGGGCTCTACTAAGATCGGATGCAATGTGAGCGGAGCTAGAGACACTATAGTTTATGCCATACCTAGATAGGCAAGAGGGGTTGAGGGATGCAGGAGTGATGGATGGATATCGGTAGTGGTTCAGGTGACATCCACCACCACAGATTACCCCAGTAGTGTCGATTGAGGGAGCACTAGGGTTCAGGTTAGAGGATGAGAGACGGTTGAGGGCAGCGGGATCGGCACCCCGAGGGCGACAAAGAGGAGGTCGGGCAAGAGGAGGACAGCAAGAGGAGGGACAGGAGGCGATAGGAGCAGCCGAGGAGCCAGCGAGGGTAGCCAAGAGAGAGAGGAGGCTGTTGGAGCAGCCGAGGAGCCAGTTAGGGCAGCCAAGAGGAGGAGACGATGGTGTAGATCCTGAGGTGATGGAGAAAAGGAGGGAGAGGATGAGGTCAAGGCTGTAGCGCATCAGGATAGGAGGTCGGAGATCCATGGAGAGAGGAGCCAAGAGGCATGCGCATCCCCAGGAGGTTAGCAGCAGGAGAGAGGGGAGGAGGCTGAGACCAATAGAATGCGGGAGAGACAGGAGGCAGACATGGCCACAGGAGGGCATCAGCAATAGAGACAAGAGGAGGGTGAGGCTAGCAGAGCACAGGAGAGGATGACAGGGAGAGAGGGAGCCCCTTCAGTGATAGATGTGGATGTGATGGAGGCGTCGGCAGAGAGCAAGGGGTATGAGCCACGAGAGATAGATATTGACACTGATGTGTATGACCTTTGACCACTGTTGACAATACCACCCAAAGGAGAGGACCCTGCAGTGGTGCTGAGAGAGACTGTGCCTCAGCGAGCAATGGTTACAATACATAGAGGCAAAGCAGGTCAAATTAAAGGCAGTGTTGAGCGAGCTACAGGCACGATTTGCCCAGGGTGAGGTAGATTATTCAGTCTTGGCCACACTGGTGTCGAATGTGGAGAGGAGATTAACGAGAGAGAGAGAGAGAGATGAGGTACGGGATGAGGAAATTCACCTGCGAGTAGAGATAGAGGGATTGTGAGCAGAGGTGGCCAGGGAGCATGATGAGGGAGATGTCACGAGATGGGAGTCACTAATACATTTGACTGCAAAATACAACGAAACTGTCTAACAAAATATGTAAAATTCGATGTTCGTCGGGTGCTTGTAAAATTTGATGTGTAATTTCTAATTTTTTCAAAAGTTTATCCTTGACATTCGTCAAAATATTGACGAACCTGGTGTTTGTCGAAATGTCGGCTATTATTTTCATCGAATGTTCGACAAACATGAAAAAATTTTAAAATCAAATTGTGGCCGACATAAAGAAAAGTGAGTTCGCGCCTGATTTATTGCGACAGTGTTTTGCTCTACTTGAGACAGTTTGTGGAGAACTAAGGATGATTTTCTTGGGAAAAATCAGAAAAAATTCAAGATATGACCAGGTTGAGGGTAGTCATTGTCTTTTTGCAGAATTCAGTTGTGAAGTCAGATTTGTAGTTCTAGGTTTGAAAATCATATTTTAAAGCAACATCTCATCAGATTTCATTTGTAGAGGTTAAGGGTTTTGAGAATTTCATGTCCGTGATTTTGTTGTGTGGAATACCATAAGATCACCAACTGAGGAAACGATTCTCCTTGTGAATGTAATTACGTGATCCATAACCCAGATTAACAAGGTGGCACAAAGCCAGCATAAATGAAAATAGATGCATTCATGTGTGACCCAAGTTTAATGTGGCTATGTTGTGATAGAAATGGAGGCACTCATATAATGTAGTTAATTCAGTTGTATAATGTAGGTTTCCAATAATCATCATTGGGTGCATTCGTGTTGTCTCAAGTTTAACAGATAGGATGTAATTATAGCATGATCGAAGAGTGATTACCTCTTGCTGTAATAAAGAGCCTATAACTCTGGTTGATATGCAGAGTGGTTGTGTTATATCAATTATGTAGTGCATTCAAGCACAACCCATGTTTAATGGGCTATTTTAGAGAGTGATCAAGATTTTCTAAACCTTATGAATGTTACTTGACATATATTTGCATAATCTAAAATTCCTTCAGAGGCTTTTGAAGTATCAATGTATCTTATATAGGGTTTAGAATGATTTCTTTGAATTAAAAAAATAAATAAATGATGTATTTCCCTGTAATTAGATAATGTGGAGATCTCCTAAATCTGCCCCAGCACACTATCCTCTTTGGCACTGTATTCATTACTCCAGCTACTAAGTTTTTGCATGTGACATCTTTAATATCTTCATGACCGTGGCTTTTAAATAGATCTCAGTCTTTGCTTTAATCCTTTTCATGGTAACCCTTGAGTTCCATAATCCACCTTTAATCTCTTCTAAGAACGCTGTCTTAAGCTAG
>VDFB02045117.1:0-35809 GCA_007258455.2 Sequoia sempervirens
TGAATAGGGCTGCCATGACTCGACTATCCCTTCCTACCACCATTGGTTGTGATCCACGCCAAGCTCTTATCATTGACGAAGTCTCCTTTGCCGGCCATCCTTGAGTGGTAAAGATGCAGGCGAACTCCTCTTCACATCCCACCTGTACGAATCCCTAGATCCACTAAACCTCTCGTGCTACTAGTGAAGAGCGACTAATCTTGAGTTGCTTGGAAATCTTCCCCACTTGCTGCATCAACCTTCCCATGTTTTGAAGGTCCTCCACATACTGCTGAATTGTTCCCAAGGGGTTAGATGGGTTTGTGATGCAGGAGCATCTGGGTTCATGTACAATCCTGTATCACCCAAAAAAAATGTTAATTCAGAAGATTCGGTAAGGTTTCATGAAAAGCACTTTTACAGGCAGAATTTAAACGAAGGATTATAATATCCTCATGATTGCTTCTTTTATGATTTTGTCGATCTTCAATTGGAATGAGTCTGAATGCAAAATGCCTCGGTGGAAAAACCAATATAAATATAAATCCTTGCAAATTATGATTTTATTCAATGTGTTCAAGAATGCTAAAAATATTGTAAAGCATTTTAGAAGAATGTAAAGATAGGTCGATTCAACTTCCTGGACGTTTCACCTTCCAGTTAGAATACAAAGACCTTATTTAAAGTTTGGCAAAGAGAAATGAAAGGGGTGCGCAGCAGAAAAGAGAAGAGGAATACATCTGGTGCCAAGGGCTGAGTTGTGAAAGTCGATAACCAACAAAGAAAGCCCAAGAAAGCTGATAACCAACAAAGAAGATAAGGAAACGTTTGGAAGTTAATGTTAGAGGAGAATGTTGACTGGGCAACGCACCATAAAGTAAACAAAAATCCACTAATAGAAAGCAAATTTGAAAGGATAAGGGGGAAGTTGCATAACATCAACAACAATGAATGCAAGAATTATAGTGAATGCCAATTTAAGGTTTTAGGTTGCATGTGGGAAGAGAAGATTTAGAAGGGGCATACACGAGAGTTCAGAGCTCATAGTGCAAGTTGTCCATGTTAGAAAGGGACACACAATAATGAGGAGGATTTAATGAAAGCAAGAAAAACTAGATATTTGGTAGGCGACGTTGTATAACAATGAAGAAGTGAAAACGAAAGCAAAATAAGGGAGTTGCGAATAGAGGATTGTTGAGAAAATTCACGGGATACAGAGGTCAAAAGGAAATGAGATAGCAGAAGGTTGATAGTGGTTGAATGAAATGCAAAAGAAGGTTGGAGAGTCACGAACATTGAAAGAATATGCGTAGGGTAGGGGATAACGCTTGAATTGAATGTGCAAAAGCAGAATGGCATAGGAAGATTGTGTGTAGAATACAGGCTGCGCGAGAATACATACAAGTAATGTCTTACTATGAAATGTTCAGCCTCATTGCAAATGTCATGATTATGAGTTAGGTGGAATGAATATGGGTTTAGGCTTGAAAAGGAGTGTGCCCTGCTAAGTCAGACAAGAGGAATAGTTGTATCAGATGGTAGTGGGAGAGATGCAGAGTCTTGCAGGCCGCATGAGGAGAGGAATGTTGGAGATAGTAAATGGAGTTTGGAATTAGTTGCAGAGCAAAATTGGATGAGGACGTGTAGGTGGGCAAAGGAAGATGAGTCGGATTGGATAGAGGAGAGAGGCAAAGTAATTGCTTGGCAAACATAATGTAATTTTCATGAAATCTGCAATAATAAATGTATGTTGATTTACTTTCAATTTGGGTATGTAATTGTGTGCAATTGTAATCGATGCAAATCAACACAAGCATTTGTCAATTTGGGAGTTTATCATTTTCCAAAGTCTTGTGTAATTTGAATTTCAAAATTTGGTTGTGAGATGTGGATGTTTGAGTTTTCTGTCTCCATTAGTTTGGTTTTGCCATCTCCAAAATCAGTCCTTTAGACCCACTAGACTCATCCTCCTCTTTGCCTGATGGGGTGGCTGGCGGTGACCCTTGGGCTGCCACGGGAGACTCCATCAACGATGGTCCCCCACTCTCTTGTATAGCTTCCACTAGCTCGATCTTGCTTGTCACCATTGGTGCCATATCTTTGCGTATTCACTCATCTGTTGTCATCATGGCCGCGAAACTTTGCTGTGTTTGGATAGGTGGGCATTCGTGGTTTGGGCCCTCAGCCAAAATCTTCGAAGGGCTCGATAGTGGCAACTCCAAGATTTCAATTGCCATGCCAACTGAACCAACCCAATCATCAATCTGCACCACTCTTGGTGCCCCTAGGGGTCCAACAAAAGAAGCTAGCGGTTCGGTGGATGTCGTAATTGTGACCTGCTCCTATGTTGTGATTGTTCCCCATGTGGTCACCGGTCTCAATACTGTAGTAGTTGGCATTGGTGCAACAGGCGCCGATGCTGGCACTGACGCTATGGCTGGTAGTGGGACCGGCGCTGATGCTGCAACTGGCAACACTGACACTAGTGGTGTGACTAGCAATGTGACTGGTGTCGATACAACTGGTGGTGCCAACACTAGCGGTTTGCTTGGCAATGTGACTGGCGCCAATGTAACTGGCAGCGCCAACACTAGTGTTGTGCCTAACAATGTGATTGGCGTTGATGCAATTGGCGGCACCAAAACTGGCAGTGTGCTTGGCAATGTGGCTGGCGGCACCAACATTGGCAATGTACCTGGCACTGAGGTTGCAACTCTAAGTGTTTGTCCTGCTCCAATTGGCGATATTGGGAGGGTGAATGTTCCAGCTGGCAGTGCTGGGAGTGTGAATGTTGTTGGCTGCAAGGGTGGTACTGCAATTGCCTCCTCTACATTAATCTCTGGTGCAATCTTAACATCCACTACCAGCGACACTTCTTCATTCATCGGTGAATTAGTGGCTGATGTCAAGGAAGTTAAGTCAATTGGCTCCTCATCCTCTTCCCCACTCTTGGCCGATACTTCCTTTTCCATCGACGCCTCTCTTTGCTTTCTTTTCATTCTCGGCTGTGAAAACTCCTCACCAACTTGGTTAATATCCAATGCTGTCCAATATAATGCAGTCGACAATCCTGGATCCAAATGTGTCAATGGCTGGAGTCTTCCTCATCTATTTGCTAGAACTTGCGTATGAACGACATCGAGGAATAGTGCTATCGCGTGCTGTGTCATGTAGAACACCTTGTGCGTCTGCACTAGGAACTCCCTGATCCCCTCTGAAAGCAACCGCCCCCAGTTCTAGACTTTACACATGTTGAGGCCTACCATATAGTCAACCATCCAGATTGCTATATCTGATGCTTGGCTGGCCCTTGTCAACCTACAGTTCAACAAGTCTAATAAGCACTTCTATTCTGGCATCGCTAGGAAATTCTTGCACAACCCCCTATTGCCTGCATTCCAGATACTATCTTTTTTTTGCGTGGTTAAGTCACTTATGCAAACTTTTCTTATGATGGCCTCCTTATGTTGCTAGGTCATCTTGCCTAGTTTATTGAACCCTGCTCCTGCTGTCGGAATGCCGAACACCCTCTCAAAATCTTGCAGCTAGAATGATACTGTCACTGTACATCCCCTATACTCTAGTACGAACTTGTGTGAGTTCCTACAATAGTTTTCCACCATCGCCTTCAAGTAGGGCTCAAACACTCGAGTGTTGAAAAAAGGCAACAAGACCATCTTGTCCACTTGAGCGTGCCTGAGTGTAGTCTTGAGGACGTGGTTGTCTTGTGTGCTCATCCACCACTGTTTGCATTCATTGCCAGTTAGACTCTCCCAAGTCATGGTGTCCACTCCCGAGTCCGTGTTCATCTTCTTTTTAGCCAATGCAATCTTTAGCTTGTACTGCACTATTTTTTTCTCCTCGTCCATATTGGCAATAACTCCGATGTGAATCAATTATATTTCTTCTCGGCAGGTAGTTATTTCTCGGTACCAAACAATTGCTGCAATTGCCACTTTTTTGAACTTGGATTGACTCTTGATGCTCGTATGGCTTACTTGAAGGTGTTTTGATTTTTCCGTACAATCTCTTTTCCTCCACGCATAGGCTTAATGATTTTCTGTTTCTATTAACTTTGTCGTACACGTCCCAACCTTCACCGTAGGTAACCGGAGTCCTTGGCCGTACGATATGGGACCTCCCTGAAGTTTGTTGTACGATGTGACTTATTTGCTTCTGCCGTACGATGCAAGGCTTTCCTGGAGTCTGCCCTACGATATGTGCTACTGATGTGGTTTTCTTTGGTCGTACGATGATGCTCCCAATCCGTACGACTCTCTTCTTCCCCTTTCGCCGTGCAAATTCCTTTTGTCTCCATCCTTTGTGATCTTCCCATACCAAGTTCATGATCTTCAAATAGTCTTCTTCAGTCTCCTTTTGTTGTACGATCTCCTTGCTAGACTGCCATATGGTTCCTTTGCCAATTTTCCATACGACTCCCTTTTCAAATTGTCGTACGATGCTTGTACGTCGTCCTTCCTTTCTCCTTGGCCTATGATGGTTCCAGTTTGCTGTATGATGCCCACCTCTCTTTGATTTTTCCGTACTATGCTTGCTTCTATTTGAGTTTGCCTTCTGCGAATACTGAATGATCAAGTTTTGTCTTGCATATATTGAACCTTTTTAGGTTGTACGACTTCCTTGAATATTTTCCACTTTTTTAATATTTTTACTTTTAATCGCTACACTTTAATTTTTAAGTTCTTCCTTTTTATTGTAATGTTCTCTCCATTCTTCTTCACTTCAATTTTTTTCTCCTTTTTCTCCTTTTTTAATTTTTTAATTTTTTCTAATTTTCTCCACTCCACTTCTATAATATTTAATTTTTTTCTTCCCCTTTTTCCAATTTTTTCTCTCATCTTTTATATTTTCTCCTTTTTGTACTTTCACTTCTTCCCAAATTTTCTTCTCCTGTTCTTTTCCTGATTCTTCCATTGAATTGTTTTCATTTTTCTCAATTCTATTCTCTCCATTTTTTGTCTTCTCCTTTTTAAGTTTTTCACCTTCCAGCTCTTCTCTCTTCAATTTTCGTTTTTTTCAATTCTCATCATTTTCTCTCTTTCCATATTTTCTTTTCACACCTCTAGTTTCTTCTCCTTTACAAACCCTTAACTCCGAGGCATAATGCCATTTACACGTAAATGGAGGCCATTTATAGCACTCCTCACAACAAGTGCCCATAAATTTTAAATCAAACTATTTATCAAGGGAGCAAGCCCTATATGTTTGAAACTCCTGTCGACATACCGTCTGCCGTATTGTTGGTGCCATGTCATGTTCTCGCCATCCATTGTTGGTGGCCCGGCTACATTTGGCACAACTCACCATAGTCCGTCTGTTGTCACCACCTTCGACGTTTTCCTTATATTTGCTCGTATGTACTTCAGCAAATCGTTTGTGTATCCATCAATGTTAGAAACAAAGGCGTCTTCTGTCATTATAATTGTCTTGAGGCATGGTCCCACCTTTTCCACATACACACTACATTCCTCGTCATCCCACCATTCTTCGTTACTTTCACTTTGTTCCCGTTCCTTTCTTTTGCAGCTTGCTCTTCTTTTTCTCTCTAGGCTTCCTCGTCGAGCTCTTTGGCTAAGTATCCTCTCCTTATGCCTTTGTACTGTGCATGATATTTTTAGTGACCATGTACCCTCTTCCAGAGAGTGGGTGTTCCAAACGAGGCACTGGTTAAATGCTTGTGCACTCGAAGCATTGCGATACCTTCTACTCACTTGTTGGTGAGTCTTTCTTCTCCTCCACCACCTGGTATGGTCCAGTCTTCTTTTGCAACATATATGTTGCTGCCTATACCTGATGCAATGGCAGGGATGACATCAACCATCTTGTAACATGAATCCACAATTTGATCTTCAAAAGGACTCTCAAGCACCAATTTGTCTCTTCAGTGAACTAGGCACCTTGAGGCTCCAACACACTCTTGTTGTTTCAAATCTTTTCCAAGACACCAAGATGCATCTAACAAGATTAAATTGCCCAATCCAACAAGGCTAACTCACTTTCAAAGCCTCAAGAACTTCTGTTTGCACTTTCACCATTCAAGCTTCCATTCACCTAGTAGGTGTCCAAACCCTGTTTTTGGATCTTTCCTCACAATCACCCACCCAAAATCACAAATGGCTTACACTTTTAGGGACCCATTATCCTACTACAAATCATATCTCAAATCCACCTTAGGGTTCTTCAGACCATCAATACCCAAATTGACTTTCTAGGCTAAAACGGGCTCGAATTAGCCCTATTTTCCAAAGGACCTTGTCTCTAAACTCATCACAAACTCCCAAAACCACAAAACAGTCTTAGAACTGCCCTCAAAACATACGATTCACCAACTTTCAAGGCACTATACGCATACTAAGGCCTATTTCTTCAAAACCCTCTCTTTTCACCATTTCAACTAGGGCTTATTGAAAGTCCTATATTCAGACCACTCTCAAGCCTGAAACCACTTTAATCCTCCATCATTTTACCTGCACATGCTCAAAACAACATTACATTATGCTGCCCTCATGTTTGACACACACTTCCTTTTTAAATCAGCTCATTTTCACTCTTTTCCAAGCTTTGCTCAACTAGGGTTCATACCCAAACATGCCAATGACCAATCCAGACTTTGTCAATATACAAAACACATCTCAATACACCTAACAACCCTGAAACCCACAGGTTCTAACCCTCTTTATTTCAAATTCAGCCAATCACCTTCTTTTGCTATGACTTTTAGGCTAAGATTATGCTTTTACACAGGGCAGCGTGGAGATTTCCACCATTTAATCTTATCAGACTTAAATAATATTTCCTACACCTATTCGTAGACTAATTAGGCCCATTCCACCCAGGTACAGTATTTACAGAAGGTGGGATGGCCTTTTTATTACATCTTCACCCACAAAACACAAAGCCCCTTTTTCAGACCAGTTTTCGAAGATCAGCCTCTAAATTGCTCAAAACGCAAATAAACTCCTCAAGAATGGATTAGAAATATGGCTAACACCATGCTACAACAAATTCAAAAATTTTTGGAGCCAACTCCTGCTGTATGGACCCGTACACAGGCTAATAATAGAGGATAACTCAGAAAATAACTGAAAAAAATGCTTTTTGATTGATGTTCTCCTTAAAAAGTGTTTGAACAACCTCGATTCGAGCCTTATGAGGCCTTTAAATACATTTTCAAATAGGAAACTAACCACCAACGCCTCTAACTGTTTTTTGAATTCAAATACTCTTAATGTTCCCTAAATTGCACTATGACAACCTTGTTATTGCACTCAACAACATCATTATGTAACTTTTTACATTTAGACTCTAGTGGCCATAAACCACCTAATTACATCATAAATGGGCCCTTTGGACCTTATTTATCATAATTAAACTCAAAACACCCTAATCTAATCTATTGACCACCTATCAAACCATTAAAAGATCAAACTTTGAAATAAGGTGTAGGTGCTCCTGCACCAATACCCCAGTCTTGTTCTCCAATGGCTTCCTCCCTCTGCATAGGCCAATCTTCCTTTGTTGTGTATCCAAGCATGTTGATCTGCACCAATTCTTCCCTTCTTTCTTTGTATGGTTTGAGCTTTGATCTGTTGATTGCGTTTGGTAGCAATGTTTCGTCCAAATTTTCCAACTTTATTGTTCCATTATCACAGACATCTCTGATTTTAAAAGGTCCTAACCAAGGAACTTTGAACTTCTCGGGTTTTATTTCGTTGTGACCGTTATACTTCAAAACTATCTGGCCTCGTTGGAAATTCACCCACCTGAGATATTTATTATACCAAAATTTCCTCCTCTTCTACACTGCTTCCATCGCCCATTGTGCCATCACCCATTGTTTGTCGAGCTTGTTGAGTTGGAATAACTGCTCTTTTAGGCTCTCTGTGTCACCCAGTTTGTTCTCAACTGCTATCCTTAGACTTGATACCATATACTCCACCCGTACTATTGCCTCTTGGTTGTACATCAATTGGAATGGTGTGTGCCTGATCGTGACCTTGTATGTCATACGATATGCCAATAGTATGGCGGATAATCTTTCCTCCCAGTCAACATCTTCCACGCCGCATGACTTGTGAATGATGGACACTAGTACTTTGTTTGTAGACTTTGCTTGGCTATTGGCTTGCGGGTAGTATAGACTTGACAGGTTGTGGAATATCCAGAACTTTGTTGTCATCGACTGTATGATGTGGTTGACAAAGTGCCCCCCTTGGTCACTAGTGATTTGTATTGGAATGTTGTACCGTGTCACTATCTGTTCATAGATAAACCTCACGGTACTTTGCATAGTGTTTTCTGCTAATGCTCGAGCCTCAACCCACTTCGTCAAGTATTTAGTGGCCACGACTATGTACTAGCACCGATGCAGTTGGCTCACTTTTAGCAGCCCAATGAAGTCTAGTCCCCAACATTCAAACAACTCCTGGGGTTGGGACAAAAATAGTGGCATATTGTCTTGCTTGAGAGGCTTTCCCAATCTTTGGCATGTGTCAAAGCTTGTCACCCACTCCTGGGTGTCTGTATGTATCGTCAGCCACCATAATTCTACCAAAAGAACTTTCCTTGCTGTGGTGTTGGGTCCCATGTGTCCTCTGGCTAGGCCTTCATGTGCCTCTTTTAGTATGCCTAGAATCTCCTCCATCACACATCGTCTTAATATTTGATCTAGCCCCATTTTATATAGTAGCCCATTGATAAGTTGGAAGGTTTTGCTTTTTAGTATGAGCTTCCTCCATTCGGCTAGCGGCGTTTCCCTTGAAAATGTCGACGTTGATAGGTACTCGCCAATCTTCTCATACCACGAAGGGAGTGCTACAATCTGGAACAAGTGAGTGTCAGGAAAGTCTTCGTTCACTCCACCCTTAGTAGGTTCACCAAACCAGATTCTTAACAGCTGGTCGGCGATCACATGGCTTTTTCTTGGACGTACAATGATTGTAAAGGTGAACTCTTGTAGTAACAACAATCATCGACTTACTCTCCCTTGTATTATAGGTTTATTCACTAAGTACATCAAGGCTTGGTGGTCCATGTAGAACGTGAACGGTGTCGCCAAGAGGTAGTGTCTAAACTTTTGCATTGCGTACACCGTCTTGAGGGATTCTCTTTTTGTCGTACTGTAGTTCTTTTCTGCCTTTGACAACAAATGACTGGCGAAGAATATTGGATGATCCAATCCTTGTACGCCCACTTACACCAGTGTCGCTTCGATTGCGTAATTTGAGGCATCAACGTGTACGTGAAACTATTTGTTCTAGTTAGGGTACGCCAATATTGGTGAACCGATCAATCGTACCTTCAACTCATTGAGTGCTTTCTCTTGCTCGTCCTTCCACACAAACGGTTGTCCTTTCCTCATGAGTATGTAGAGTGGTAGGAAATTTGTGCGAAGTTCTTGATGAACCTCCGGTAATACCCCACGTGCCCAAGGAAGGATTTCACTCCGGCGACATTCTGTGCAGCCTCCATCTATACAATGACCCTTATCTTGTTTGGGTTTGTCTGTAATCTGGCCTTATAGACAATGTGGCCCAATAGCTTCCCTTGCGGTACCATGAATTGGCACTTCTTCGGATTTAGTGCTAGGTGTGCTGCCCTACACCTCTCCATACGTTCTTCGAGTTCTTTTAGATGCTTCTCCTTATCACTGTAGATTGATCAATTGTCCAGAAATGCCTTAAAGTTGCCAATCGACATCTTGTCAAAAATATGCAAGATGATTCTTTGAAAGGTGAAGACCGACACATTGTAATGTCCCCGTTTTTAGCACTTAACTTTTCAGTGATTGGTAGCCTATTCCCAATGTGCTGTTGGCTGGTCAGTGGCAGAATTAGGGTTTTTGGCTGTTTGATGGGTTCTCTTGAAGATTCAGGGTTTTGCTTGTTGGAATTGGGTTGTTTGGATTCTGGATTCCTTTTGGGTTTTCATAGAGCTTCACAGAGGTATGACTTGCAACTGCGTTAGGCAACTTTTTTGGACTTACTATTTTTAGTAAGTTATGACGGCTACAGCTTGGAGTCATGGATTTTGGATTGTATATTGTTTCTGGGTTTTTAGAAAGCTTCGCAATGGTGTCACATGCACTTTGATCCGAGCAACTTTCTGAATTTACTATTTTTAGTAAATTCTATTTTTAGCAGTGGTCAAGTCAGCATCAGCTCAGCAAGCTTTCCTTTTCTGGCAGTTCATTGGGTAATTCTGATTTCTGGCTTAAGGGGTTCATTTTGGAGAAATAAGTCACTTAAAGTTAATAATGTTTTATTTTATAAAATAACCCCTTGTCCTAGTAATATTACTTTAAGTTGTTTCAAAAAGGGGGACTTTGAGGGTGGTCATCTCATGGGGAATTATTTTGATATTTCTAAAGTCAAAAATACTTCTTGGAGAAAGGGACGCCATTTTATGAAGAGGATATTTTTAATAAAGTCAAGATTGAACATTATGAAAGGGGGCGCCCAAACTGGAGGGAAAAGGAGTCAATTCAAATTTGAAATTAGGGTTTGTTTTGTAGAAGCTTCTAGAGGGCCTCCTCAAAGTTATAAAAGGGAGCCTTGGGACTTCATTTATCATCTTATGCCTTGAATATTGTTATGCTGCCAGGATGGTGCTGGGATTGCTTCAAGGAATGAATGCCTCCTAGCCTTGGCTCGACTTCGTGCTTGAGAGATAGCACCTAGTGGAGAGGTTTGCTTGTTTTGAGTGACTTTTTGTAGTGAGGTTTGCATTGTAGTGTTGTTCTATCATTAGAAGTTCAGTTTATTGCATTTCTTATCATTTTCTAGAGTTGCTGAAGTCAAGCTGAATCTGTAGTTTCACTCATATCTTTGAAAATAAATTTACTATTGTTTTGGGTATTTCATTTATCCTTTTATCTATGTGGGGTGACCATTCAAGTAAATTTGCAGATTTTATGAAGGTGTCTGATTTTATAAAGTCAAATCACCCTTGCTACTGGGCCGTACCATTTGGGGAGGCTTTGGTTTTCATGCAAAAATAAATAGAAGCATTTTGAGTGGGTTTCAGTGTCTTAACTTGGGCGCCATCCTCATTAGAGAATTTTTCATCTGATATCACGTCATTTGGGTGAGTTATGAGTTGGATATGTGCATTTAGTTGAGTTATGCTGTTGCTGGTTGCTTCATTTCAATGCTGGTATGCCAAAATCAGATTAAGAAAAGGTTGGGTTTTGAGTGGGGTTTGAGTCTAGATAGTTCTATTGTGCATGGGAGAGTTGTTAAACATTTTTGCAGCATTATTAAACTTCCAATCTTGTGTTCTTGGCTGGCACTCTATCACATTGTAAGCTGAATAGTAGTACTATCAGCATTCTCACTTATTCTCCTTATTTACTTTACTGTAATACCCATTGGATAAGTGGAAGAGGCTGGCTTGCTGCCTATTTACTTTGAATTACATTGTAATACTTAATATCTTTGCCCTATGGTAGCTCCATTCCCATCTGGGTTTGAAAGCATATTCTGGGTGTTGAGTCTACTTTCAGCATAATAGATGACAGGGATCCTCTGACCATATTTTCGTCGACATCCGGTGCATTCTTGGTTGGAGTTCTTTATTCAACATTGCCTTGAGATCCTCTGACCATATGCTCGTCTGCCAAGATGCATTCTTGGTTAGAGTTCCTTTTCAGTTTGCATCTGCATTAGACCCTTTGACCAATGCTCACACCTTGCCCACATCGGTATCCTGGTGTACATTCTAGTTAGAGTTGCTTTCCACATCGTTTTGGTTTAGAGCTAACCTTAACGGGTGCGTGTTGAATTGTAATTGCATTGCAAAAAACAAAAATTGGTTAGGTTCTTTCTGATTAATTGCTCAGGCAAGATGGAGTACCATCCTGTGAAAGTAGTCAATGATTTAATTGTCAGATGAGTGACAGAGATACTAGACACTACGTACAGAAAGAGATGACTACAGAGAAGTCACTACTTGAGTTAATGCATGAACTGTTTACGCTAATGAAGGATCTTGACATAAGGTGGGGAATCAGAAAGATTTATGCTAAGTCTGAAAGTCGGGATAGAAAGGTGCACATTCCACATCAGAATGATCGTGAGCTTGATAAAGATACCTTGGCAAATGAGGAGTTAAGGGTAGAGACCCATAATACTTCCCTTGACTTGCATGTAGTAGGAAGTGATGAAGATCAGCTTGGTGAAAGGAACATAACAACAGTCTTGAGTCCTAATAAGGATCCAACCTATGAAGGTCTTGAAGCTACGGGCTTCGCAGAAGATTTCAATAATACTGTTGTTTGGGATGAGTTTGCTGAAGAAGAGCAAGTAGATGGAAATACTGTCGGTGCCTTAGAATCAGCCCATGACCATTGCCAAAGTGATAATGTTGGTAATGATTCCAACAGGATTGTACCACCTCGTGTTGAAGATTGGGTGATGGATAGTTTTCCTCTTGTTGCTGTCCAAACTCCTCAAGAGCTTTCACAAGAAGAAATTATGACAAATGATCAAGGAGACCTCTTTGGTATGCATATGATTGCTAAAGATGAGATCAGAAATATACCTATAGATGGTGGTTACATTGAAGGAAAAGGGGATGAAGTTTTCAAAACAGCTAACATTGAAGATTCTTTGTTTCACTATGACATTGGTGACTTGGGTGAACGTGGGTTTGATCATCAAACTGAGCCCTTGGAGAGAAGTACTTATGAAGAAATCAGTTCAAGTGAGTTACATGGTGACCTATTCAAAGACTCAACACTCCAAGAGAAGCATGAAGAGTACTTTTCTTTTGATCAAAACAATCAGCCTTTTTCCATTTGGGATCCCGGTTGGTTAACACCAAGGTATGATAAAGAACCTTTGTGGGATGAATTTCCCTTTGATCCTGACGAAGATCAAAAATCAGATTTCATTGCAAACTATGAGGTGGCCATTGAAGAGGAAGTTGTCCTTGAAGAAGAGGAGTGTTCAACGAAGCTCCATAATGATCTCTTTGAAGTGGTTGCAGCCACTAAAGAAGAGTATGTCTCTACAGAAACTTTTCGAACAACAGACGATTGTGATCCATTGAGCAAGTTGGATGCTACTATAATGTTTGATCAAGAAGATGATAAGGTGGATGAAGAGCTAGAAGACTTTAGGGCTCTTGAAGAAGAAAGGTTTAAAGTGGTTTTAGAATACAAGGTTGATTTACCAATTCAAGAAGCTGATTGCAAACTTGGGGTCAAAGAATCTGTGAAGTATGATGCCTTTTATGATAATGAGCATTCACCTCTTGTCAATGGTGAAGTTCATGAATGTTGGTGCAGCAATGAGGGCAGCAAAGACAAGGGACAAGGTTCTGATTTTCAGTTGCAGCCTATCAGCAGTTCATCATTTTTGAATTCTCATGATTGGGACAGACAATTCAAGGTGTCCGTTGACAAGGAAGTGCAAGCTCTATCCCTGTTTGATCACACACATAGCTTGGTTGAAGAATTGTACTAGAAGGCTCAGCTTGAAGAGAGACAAAGAGGAGTGAAAGATGAAGTTGCTCTTCCCAATCTGCAACTTATCAGAAACTCTTTGGTAACCTTGAAGTCCGAGTACATGCACTTGGTTGAAGATTGTGATTACGCCTTTGAAGTCGCAAAAAGGACCATTTGTGCTTCTCAAGATAGAGAGAGGGAGTTTGATGAACTTTCTCTGGAACTTGAATCAACAAGAGTTACACTAGAAGAAACTCAAATGGCATTTACAGAGGTAGAAAATCAGTTTGCTGATTTCAAATTTTTCACAAAGCAAGAGAATGTAAAAAGAGCTGAAGAAATCCAGCAAGTGATTGGAGAACTTGATTGTCTTCAAGAGGAGTTCGATCTTGTAAACGTCACAAGGAAATCAGAAGTTGTACGTGCAGATTTGGGGCAGCAAGACAAAAGGAATGGCTTCCAAGTCTTTGACAATCCCTTCTTTGAAGTGGGTGCTGAAGCAACTTATGACAATCCTCTCTTTGTTTTGAAAAATGAGTCAAGTAGTGAAGTGACCAAGCATGAGGTCAAGCATGAACTCCAATCTAAGGATGCTTTGATTTCACTCTATGAAGATGTGACACAAATTGTGATTAATAATCTTCCGAGGTTGCTTGTTAGCGAATGCATAAGAGGGTTCGAGGATGAAGTCTCTACATGGGAATTGTTGATTCGAGGAGATTTCCACATTTTCGGCATCAAGATGTTGATGTGACAAGTCTTGGTAGCTGTTGGTAACTTTAATACAGCAGCTAGGAGTGAAGATTTCAGACCTACTATCCAGAAGGCATGGAAGGAAAGTGGACCAGAACTTGGTGGTTGCATACTTGATAATCCCTCCCTTGGGTGGAGTGATGTTTTGGTTCATACTAGAAGGTTTTGGGAGTTGAATTTGAAGCCACTCTATGTTTCATACTTCAATGTTGCTGAAGCTTTCATGGTTAAGCTTCAAGGATCCACTGGATGGTACATCAGTTTTAAGATAATGCACATGATTCTCACTAGCACTTGGGAGTGCGTTGAGATTCCTTTTCAAAATGTAGAAAATCACTTTCAGTTGGGTATCCATGCTTGGGATTCTCAACATAGGTTGATGGAGCTTATTACATATGGAAAGGACTTTTGGAGGGATAAGGACCAAATTTTCATTTTGGTTGGTATTGTTCCCTTTTTTTCCAGCCACTTGATGGTTCCGTTTGTTCATCAACAAATGGATTGGAGAGAAATTTTGAGTATGGGTTGGAAAGATGAACAGTTGGTTGCTCTTGGCATTGATCCTTGGCCAAGACAAGGGCAGATTTTGGGACATGAGTTTGCTGGTTGGAGGCAGACCAGCCATCTTACATGTGGAGTTACTTTCATTCAGGAGAGTGGATTCTTCACTTTCGGTCTAAGAGCTGGTAGTTTTCAGTTGGAGGTTGCTCTAGTGTATTTTCCGGCCACTTTGGAGGTGCTACCTTGCAACTCAATGCTCATTTTATATACTCACGCTAGGCAATTCCATTGGTGCTGCTGTTTTTCCTTTTGTGAAGTACTAAAATCAGATTGCACTTCGCTGACTTCAGCCTTGAATAGCAGATATTATTTGTTCCTTCACACCTATCCTATTCTCGAAGTTCATCTTATGGAGGTTTGTGATGTTAACTTTGACAGTTTTATCTCATTGTTGGTTCGGGACAGCGAACTACCTCTTGTTTTGATTCATCATTCTGAGACTCATGAGGTTGGAACTATGAGAGTTTTCTGTAGTCTTCAGGGGGGTATCAGCATAATTCAGTTGGTGCATAGTAGCTCCATGAGAAGACATGAGTATGAGTTTGTTGAGCTCTTGCAAAGGATTGTTTTCCTCTTTGCAAGAAGATTTGAAGATGACACTTTTGCCATCAGGGCTTCGTTTGTTATCATGTGGAGGTATGTTGAGGAGATTGATTTTGAGTTGAGTAGCCTATCTTTCTTCTTGCTTAGAATTGTGGTTGACAGTGGTATGGTTGATACTGTTGGCTTTGGGCATCTTGGACTTGAGGCGTTGCATGATATTGATCTCAGTCCTTTAAGATCTTTCAGTTTGAGTATCGTGGATGGTAACACCTTAGAGTTACAAGGAAGGTTAGTGCAGCATTGGCATGATGTTTTCACAGATATGATCAAAGTGGTGCAGCGTCGGCATGGTGGGTCCTTCCTGAGACGGACTTGGGAACCTGGGATCATACTTGTTTGGGTATTGATCAATTTTATATACTCTGGAGTTGTGGTGGTATTGCTTGAGGACAAGCAATTTTGGGAAGGGCAGACTGTAATGTCCCCGTTTTTAGCACTTAACTTTTTAGTGATTGGTAGCCTATTCCCAGTGTGCTGTCGGCTGGTCAGTGGCAGAATTAGGGTTTCTAGCTGTTTGATGGGTTCTCTTGAAGATTCAGGGTTTTGCTTGTTGGAGTTTGGTTGTTTGGATTCTGGATTCCTTCTGGGTTTTCAGAGAGCTTCGCAGAGGTATGACTCGCAACTGCGTCGGGCAACTTTTTTGGACTTACTATTTTTAGGAAGTTATCACGGCTACAGCTTGGAGTTGGGGATTGCGGATTGCGGATTCTTTCTGGGTTTTCAGAAAGCTTCGCAATGGTGTCGCATGCACTTTGATCCGAGCAACTTTCCGAATTTACTATTTTTAGTAAATTCTATTTTTAGCAGTGGTCAAGTCAGCATCAGCTCAGCAAGCTTTCCTTTTCTGGCAGTTCATTGGGTAATTCTGATTTTTGGCTTAAGGGGTTCATTTTGGAGAAATAAGTCATTTAAAGTTAATAATGTTTTATTTTATAAAATAACCCCTTGTCCTAGTAATATGACTTTAAGTTGTTTTAAAAAGGGGGACTTTGAGGGTGGTCATCTCATGGGGAATTATTTTGATATGTCTAAAGTCAAAAATACTTCTTGGAGAAAGGGACGCCATTTTATGAAGAGGGGATTTTTAATAAAGTCAAGATTGAACATTATGAAAGGGGGCGCCCAAACTGGAGGGAAAAGGAGTCAATTCAAATTTGAAATTAGGGTTTGTTTTCTAGAAGCTTCTGGAGGGCCTTCTCAAAGTTATAAAAGGGAGCCTTGGGACTTCATTTATCATCTAATATCTTGAGTATTGTTATGCTGCCGAAATGGTTGCTGGACTGCTTCGAGGAATGAATGCCTCCTAGACTTGGCTCGACTTCGTGCTTGAGAGATAGCACCTAGTGGAGAAGTTTGCTTATTGTTGAGAGGATTTTTGTAGTGAGGTTTGCTTGTAGCATTGTTTTGCATTGTAGTTCAGTTCTTTGCATATCTTATCAAAATCTGGAGTTGCTGATATCATGGCTGTTTGTAGTTTTCATTCATATATTTCAAAATAAAAATCATTTCATTTTGGGTATCGCATTTTCCTTTCTAACTACCTTGGGTGACCTCTTGAGCAAGTTTGCAGATTTTTTGATTGAGATTCTGATTTTTCCTTGGCAAGTCGCCCTTTCTTGAGGGCCGTACCAGCTGGGAGTGCTTGGAAATTCGTGCAAAAATATTACATGGTCTTGGGGTTAGTTTTGGGGTTAATTCTTGTATTTGATCTCATGCATTTCGGGTGGGATTTGAGAGAGTATTGACATTTTTGTGAGTTCCTGAGTTGCTGATTTTACATTACAAGCTGCAGGTCTGTCATAATCAGATTTCTAAGTGGATCCATGGAGTGAGGTTCCTGGTCTAAGCATCCATATCAAGCAAGGAGATTCTATATATTGTTGCATATTGATTTAACTCTTCATCTTATGTCATGGCAGGCACTTCCTATCTATTGTAAGTTGAACAGTAGTACTGTCAGCATTCTAACTTCTGCTCTTTCATTTACTGTATTTCCCACTGGATAAGTGGAACAAGCTGGCTTGCCGCCTATTTACTTTCAGTACTTGTTAGTTTTGTAATACCCACTGGATAAGTGGAAGAGGCTGGCTTGCCGCCTACTTTACATTCTGCAGTTGCTTTGTATTCCTGTATATCTCCGCCATATGGTCGCCTCATTTCCATTTTGGATTGGGTAGCACATACTTGGTGTTGAGTTACTTCCAATTGCAGTTTTGATTAATGTACTGACGATCCTCTTGCCATATGACAGCCTCTCTCTTGTTGAGATTGAGTGCGCATTCTTAGCAACGAGTTGTTTGTAATTGCTGGTTTGATTGAACTAACCCTAACAGGTGCTTCTGCATTGATGTGTACTGGGCAAAATTTGAAAAAAAATTAGTCTGGTTCATTACATGTAGGCTGGGGAATACAACACCTGTGCATCATATTTCAATGCCTTAGACAAATTTCATCATCCTCAAGGGCGTACTTAGGAGATGCACTTTTAGAATCATCTTTTGAGAGTGTTAGCTTCAACTGCATCATCTTCAAGGAATTCACTTCACCAGCCGAAGCTCTGATACTCAATTTTATTCATCGCTAACTCTGGAAGATTAGCCTCACGAAGAATTTAATCAAATTCATCTAGGCAATCCATTTCAAATTCATCATCTGAAGCATTTTACCTTCGAAAACACATTTTATTCATTTTGCCTTGGAAAAGTTTAAATTTTCCTTAGGAAAATTCATTATTTCAAGTGCCAATCAAATTCTTCATCTTAAAAGCCCTGGCGAAGTACAGAAGACTCTAAAATCCATTCCTTGTCGAAGATCTTCAATACCCAAAAGAGAATTTCCTTCAGAACGTGTCGAACTCATGGGTCTACAACGAAGGGGTTCATTTAATTTTTAAATTTTGAACCTTAGAAAATCATTTTTAACAAATTTAATCCAGTTCTTCATCCCTATGAGTATTTTCTTGCTCTGGCTTGAAATTATTTATCAACCTCGTGGCGCTGGCATCCTCTAACTTCTTCTCTGGCAATTTTACTCATGTCTCTGAAAAATTTCACACCTCCACCAAACTTAGGCGTATTTCCCCTAGAGATGAAATTTTGTGCCTTAGAAAATTTTAAAATCACTAGCATAGGCACATTTTGAATTTTTCCGTAGAAAATTTTCATTCAACTTCAATCATTTTGCCTGTGGTCAAGAAATATTTTTCTCAACTCACTTATACAATTTTCTCTTAGATGCCTGTTTTTAATTTCAATGCCTAGCATATTTATCTCCCCTTATCTTCATCTTGCATGGCGCACTTCACACTTAGAAGAGAATATTAGCAACGCCTTAGCCAATTTCACCTTTCATTCACCTAACCTTGAGCGCATTTTATATGTTGAGGTGGACAAACACCAACGCCTTGATAATATTCACCATTTCATCTCTAACATGGGTGCATTCAAGGTAGGGATAAGAAAGTCAACACTAAAATATTCCCATTCTGCATAACACCTTAGCAACTTTTATTTGTCTTCATCCTTACTTCACCCTGCATGGCGCATTTAACATGAGGTGAAGGATTTGACCTTCCAACGCCCAGCAACTTTGACTTCCATTTCTTGTTTTGTCTTTACATGCCTTCATTTGGGCGCATTTGAGGGGGTGTGAGGGATGAACATTTCAAAACGCCTTTGACTCTTTGACCTTGCTTCTTAGCTATGGGCACATTTTGAAGGTGGTGAAGAATTTAACACTTGGAATCTTTCTCTTACATGCACAACGCCTTAGATTCCTTTTTATCTTGCATGGGTGCATTCAAAGGGGTAAGGTGGAAGTCAACTGTTTGTCTTGACCCCACTTGACTTGGGCGCATTTAGCTTGTTGAGGAGGGTTTAAGTTTGCCTTAGAAATTTTTATCAACCTCTTCTTAGCATGAGGGCGCATTTAGGGGTGAGAGAAGGATAACTTCATGCCTTAGATTCTTTTTTTTGTCTTTTTGACCTTGCTTGCACATGGGCGCATTTAGCCTAAGAAGTAGGATGAAACTCATGTCTTAGCAACTTTTGCATGCTATTACCTTGAGGGCGCATATGAGGGGTGTTAAGGGATATTTGTCCAGACTTAGAAAAAATTTCATCCCATGTCTGTGAAGAGGGCGCATTTGATATGTGGAGTAGGATGAAACTTTTACTTAGAATATTTTTCAATCATCTTGCTTGTGAGGAGGGCGCATTTGGAGGTAGCTGCAGGATATTTTAAACACTTAGAAACTCTTCAATCATCTTGAAGGCAAGCTGGGCGCATTTAGCATGTCCAGCAGGATATTTTCATGCCTTAGAAAATTTTCTTGCTTTCCAGTTGAGGTGGGCGCATTTGAGGGTAGGAGGTGGATTTATCTTCAGACTTAGAATTTTCTCCACACCTGCTTCTGCCTACTTATCCATGCCCTGCTATATATAGTAAGTCTTCTAATTTTCACATCTCTGAAGCTCAGATTGATTTGAAATTTTAACCATGTGATCCTCATGACCTACTTAGCCCGTTCATACTGCCATCCTGAGCTGACCTGCTAAAAAAAGCACATTTCTGAAGGTGGTTTACTATTTATAGTAACTGCTCGTTTCGAAGACCTCCACAACTCCGTTTGACTTGAAATTCGAATGACATGCTCCTCATTGGGTGACCTGCCCGTTGGCACTGGCGCCTGCTGCTGATTTACTATTTTTAGCCAGTTTCTGGAACGCCTTACTATAAATAGTAAGTGCTCCAATTGCCTTCAAATTCTACCGGTGGATAGCTTGAAAGATGCTGATTGCAGTGGGATACACCGATTTTCGAAAATTCTGACTTTTTACCCTTCTTTTTGGGTCCCGAAGCTGGAAACCCTAATTTGACTTGCATGTATATCAAACGACCTCCGTTTGACCTCATTTTTGTTGCACTTCGCCCTGTTTGTAATTATGATGCGTTGGGCAGCTGCCGGAATGGAACTGCTAAAACTAGTAAGTCACTAAAAACCAATCATCTTGCTTTGCATGTCACATCATTGCGAAGCTCTCGAAAAACCCACAAAGAATCATCAGACATGCAAAGAAAACCCTGACATGCAAACCCTAAAAATAGCCTCTGAAGGCTGAACTTTGAAAGTCATTATCTCATTTTGCATGTTATACCATCGTGAAGGTCTCAGAAAACCCAGAAGGAATCCCCAGACATGCATTGAAGAACTCTGCATATAAACCCCAAAATTTGTTCCGGAAGCCAAACTGCCAAAAATAGTAAGCTATCCGTTTCAGCTCAAAATTTGTAGACGAACAGTATGACATGTTCTGAATGCAGTGTGACTGTTGAAATTTCAAAAATGCTGAGAAAAATACCCCGAATTGCACACTTACTAAAAATAGTAAGTTGTCAGAATTTGATGAAACTTCCGTGGAAACTTGCTGAAAGCACACTGACATCAATGTTAGCCTCAGATTTCAATTTATTCACTTCATTTGACCTCAGATTGGCTGGAAGGTACAAACCCCAATTTTCAGACTTGGCCAAAATTTCACGTTTAAGCTTGATGACGGACACATCCCCGGAAAGGCAAACAGCAGAAAGAGACCGAAAGAGAGAGAGAGAGACAAAACCAAATCCCAAAAGACGAGGAACGGAGCAAAAATTAGGGTGATGTGTGAAAAGGTCACAACATCTGGCATCCCCACGGGAAAGTGTTGAAAAACACTTTAAGAATTGAACCTTAGCTAGTCTCTCTCGAACCATCACACAGATAGGATACTTACTCAAAAGGGGAGAAGAATCCGATATTGGATCAGAACACCTTCATCTAAGACCTTGTGAGTGTGTGTATATTCATTCCATCTCTAAATCATCTTGACTTCCGGAATCGGCCGCAGCAAGTTATATAAATATCTTAACTTCAAAAGCATCCTGGACATTGCCTCGCTGCCGGTCAGGCATCCATAGCCCCGACGAGGTTGTCGCTACAATTCTCACGAATATTGCTCCACTGCCGGCCGGGCATCCATAGCCCCGGTGGAGTTACTCGCGTGTTCCCAAAACCAATATTTCATAATATTTCTTTCATTTTTCATTTTTCATTTTCTTTCTTTCTTGTTTTTCAAATATTTCTTTTGAGCACATTTTCTTTTCCTTTTGATTCTCCGTCAATTCCATAATTGGTTGGCAAGCAATGAAGCCTCCAATGGGTTTGAGAATTGTAGTGGCGCTGAAGCAAGACGTAAGATTTTCACTTGCCAAAACATTTCCCAAGAAACCAAAATGACTCAAAATGGAGATAGGTAAGGTACTTAAGGTCTTTAGACTCATTTGTTAAGACACAATAACGGGTTAACCTCCTAAGACGAGTTTGATTGAAACTGGATGATGACAAGAGGAAAACAACCTTGGCTCTTTTCAAAATTTGCACAGGTTCCGGTGGAAAGAAACCACGTTATGAAAATAAAACCATCATCACCCCCTTCGCCATAGGAAACCCTAAAATCTTTGCCCATTCCAAACCAGAACCACTCGAGTGGACAACTCAAGGGAAGAATGCCAAACCAAAAACCCAGAGGGCAACAAACCAAAAACCAAAACGGAACAAACCGAAAAGCAAACAAAAAAGCGAACAGGAAAGAAAACCTAATCTAATTATGTTAAAAAGTAAGTTCCAGGAGGGAACCTAAGCTTGGAAATAATGCCTGAGGAATTTCCCATCGACTAGCAATGGGATATCCCCTTCTGTCCGTGTCCGTAATTTAAATGCATTATCTCCCAGGATCTCAGAAGCCTGACCAGGGTCCAACCACGATTTGTCGATCCGTTTGTTCATAACCCTTTGATGCTTAGCCAAACTTTCCAAAGCTTCATCTCTTTTCTCCTCCAAGTGCATCAACTGAGACAGCCTTGTTTGAATCTGGTCCTCTCCCTCATTGATTTCTTCACATTCTTCCTCTAAAGTGACTTGTTGAATCATCTTTGGGACTTGCTCCAAGGAGATCTTACTCATGGCACCTGTGTTTTCTGAATGGAAAGCCTCGTGAATTCTACATGAATGGGGTAACGACAAGTCTTCGATGGAGGCATTTTTTGTCCCTTGCTTTACACCTTTTAACACAGAATCTCTGAACATCCTTTCATTCTCATCCCCACTTGAATCGTTTTCAATTAATACTTCGGTGGAGGCAGGCATATCTCCTAAAATAATTTCTCCTTCGAGCTCTGCAACATGACAACTTTCTTAACGGGCTTATATGAACCCAAATCAGTTTCTACGAACAAAACATCACTATTTTCACCACATTTTGTGATCATTAATCTGAGCCGTGGTGTACTTTCAATTTTTATTTGATTTGGAACTCCTCTCCAAGGCAACCACATGTGGGAGAAGTCAGTCGCAATGTATCCATTCAATTTCCTTGACCAGTCCCTACTCAATAGCATGCCATAACCATCTGGTATATCCACAACTGATATGTCAATGCGACTCTGAATTCTAGGATCCGCCGCTAACTGCATATGGATATTACTCAATTCTCCGACAACTGGAACTTCAGTCTTATCCAGCTGAGTCACCTTCTTGTTGGTCTAGAGCGGAATTATACCTAACACCTCACATACCTTCAAAGGCATAACATTACTTGATGCACTGGAATCAATCAAACAGTTATGCAATAACTTCCCAAAAATTCTAATTGAAACCAGAAAGGGGGCTGGCTCATCCTTTCCCTGATAAAATACTACTAGCTTTTTCCTTTCATTTGTTGAGGCATTCTTACTTTCATCTTTTCTATTCGATTGAAATTGATTGTGTCGGACAACCTCTTTTGGATTCTTCTTCTGCTCTATGAGAACATCAAGTTGAGCTTTCTCCTTAATCTCTACCTCTGGCTTCTTAGAAGTGTTTGAAGAACCTTATACCATACCTATGAAGTTTTGAGGTTGTTGCGGAGCCTCCCAAGCGTCGAATGTTGCATGAGGCACCTCTTCTACCACATTCGTGTTCTGTGCGGGACGAGACTGTGTGACAACAGGAGGATTTCTTGGTGCACTGGTTGCTTCTTGGGACGTACTTCTCACAACAGGCATTTCATTGAAACTTCCTAGAATTGTCTCCGTTACTTCTTAAATCTTCATTAGCTCATGTAGGGGGAGAATAACTTTTATCCTTTTGAATTCTTCTAGTACATAAGAGCCAAGTCTTTTCACGTCCTCTCTAGGAAGACTCTCCTTTTGTCTTTGCCCAACTTGATGAACTGGCTGCTGAATAGCTTGTTGTCCTCCTCCGCCTTGCGTTGCATCCTGCCGCCTGTACTCTAGAGAATCTCTCAGTAAACTTGGGTTATTGCTTGCGTTGGGATGCGGTGGAGTTGTAAAATTATTTGGAGGTACCGATGATGTTAGAGGTTCACGTTGTTGGTGGTAATTCCTCTGATATACTTTAGGAGCTTCACCTCTAGTAGTCTGAAAAGCTTGTACCTCCCTTCTTCCTTCTACCAAGACGCTGTTGGGAGGCGGAAAAACATAACCATCTCTATGAAGAGGCTCTTCTGGTGATGCATACGTGGCGTGAACTTCTGATGGTATTTGAAACTCTGGCATCCCCACGGGACCGTTTGCTGAAGCTGATGGAAATTGGTGATTAACTGGTGGGGGCATGTAACTCTGAAACTCAAGCGGGCAATTGCAATCTTCTATTAACAATGCCTAATCATATCTGGGCGCTGGGACTAATTCATATCCTGTAATTGGAGGGTTTTCTGCGGCCTCCGTATTCTTTGCTTCACTTTTGAGAATACCAGCCACAACTTGGAATTCGTGACACTGAAGTTCAAAGTGTTGGTTCGTGTTATGTAGCCTACACCATCCTGACGAGGTAGTTTCGGCCATATAAACTCTATCTGCAGGACGGTTTTCAGGAGGTGGCGGATTGTCCAAAGGTGACGGGACACCTCCATTGTTGGGCCCTGTATTCCAAGACCTCTTCTGAAATCCTTGATTGTTATTTCTATACCCATGACTGTTTTCGTGACTGTATCCTTGATGGGTATCCTGATGATTTGGAGGATTATTTTGATATCCTCAGTTAGCACCTTGGTGTGCCTGATAATTTCGTGGCATAGTTTGTGTCTGATTATTTTGATTTTTGAGGTAAGTAACCTCAGTTGACAACCTCTTCACTTGTTCTATTAAGTCTTTTATTTCATCTTTCTCCTCTTGAGTTTTCACTAGCGGTACTGTGTTTTGGAGATAAACGGGTTGTGTAACTTGCGTCTAGGACAAAGGCATCCCAGGATGGAGAACTAACTGACTTGATGTGCTTGCACTTGATAAGCTGGTTGTGGAATTGCATTTAACGCTCTGACAACCTCAAGATCTCGTAAGTAGCTCTGACTCCACCAGCCAACCCAATAACTTATTCAAGATCTCGCTGGTACACAATAACTTGTTTCGGCTTGACTTAACTTCTTTACTTGAATAACCTTCTTTCTTCTTCCTTGATCTCGTAGGTAGCTCTGACTCCACAAAATCTTTAGATGAATTGGGCGTAGACCTCAAGATCCTCTTAAGCTTGTCTGGCGAAAACGAACTGATACGATCCAGGATGTGGCTGCTTCTTCTATTGGCGGCGCGCGGGATTGTTCAATCCTGAGAGAACACCATCTTGACTCATGATAATTTTCTCCAATAGAACTTTTTGTACTTCAAGCCCTTTCTACTTCAACACAACTGTATGCTGTAGCTGTTAATGGCTCTCCTTCTAGCGCCAATTCTGTTGATGTGATTTTCGTGACTGCACCAACACAGAATAAAGTTTCCCAACGGATACTCTATCCTCTCTTGAACAAAGTATTCAGCATGCTAAGATTGCGAGTGAGTTCATGCTTTCAACTCCAAGGTTCCGATAATGCAATAGAATATCCTCAGTTGGTTTGTTGTGATTTTGCTGGTATCAAGTGGGGATTACAATTGTTTGGCAGCTCATAGCGACAGCAGACATAAGGCACGTTGTTCAATGATTTCAAGTGAGCACAAGTTTCCTAATTCTAACCAGAAATAAACTGAATTTAAAATGAGTGTAGGGGTAAGAAGGTTCTAATCTACTCTAAGGTGTGGGACATGGCGATCAATTCTTGCAGACTTCAACCAGCCTTGCTTTGCCTCGCTTCGGACAGCTTCCACAAAACCGGTGCAATCTTCAGAGGAGTAGCGAAAGGTGTTCAGATTATAACTCAACATGCAAGTACCATCAAGACGATGCATACAAACACGCGAATCATAATTGAAGTTAAGTTTGAAAAGTAATCCAGTTGACCACGCAGGGCGAACCCACCATCAACGAGCCTGCTAGTGGTATGGGCAAGCGAAGTCTTGCTCAAACGAGCACCACATTCCACAATTACTAAGTATTTGCATGAAATAAAATCTACTTTACTTTAAGCTACTTCAAGATGCTACGTGAATTGGAAGGATGAAGAAGCCTCGACAACTACTCATAACAAAGAAGAAATCACCATCAATGAAAAATTCTTTTATTATGAAAGCATTCACGACAACTTCTTACAAAGTATTCAAAGGGAAGACTTTCCTTCCTTTTCAATCTAAGGAAGAGCTCATTCCAAATCTCAAGGAAGAGCTCGGTACTCAGCATAGTGTGCAGTAATTTCATCAACTATTGGCAATTCAAATTCTGGCCTATGGATCTCTTTTGCTCTTTTGATAAAGGTTGGCTGAAATGGCCCAACCATAAAATCCATAGTGGTTCTGGTGGACTGATTTACATTGTTTGATGCCGATTTTTAGTTCTTGATGTACCTTCATCAACTTTCTATTTTCGAGTATGCTCATATATTGGTCCATTTTTGTAATCAACTACGCCATCATTTCCAACATCACATCAAATTTTCTTTCAGCCCCCTCATGAAAATTATCACCTATTTTAATCTCTTTTTCTTTATCTGCTCTATTTTGCTCTACTTCTTTTGGAACACCCTCTGGGGTCTGATTTTCAGTACTATCTTCAGGAGCTAGCTACTAAGTTGAATTCTGAGGGAACTGAAACTATTTTCTGAACTCTCTCTAGTATTATCTATTTTCTCTGTCATTGGGATGCATGAGATGACAAACTCTGCATGACAAGATTAGCTCTAGATTCAGAGGTTGGCAAGATCACCAGTACTGGTACCATTTTAACAACCCACCCTACTTTTTTTTTTTTTTTTGCAATTTAGAAAATGTATATGCACTGTCTTCAACAATTTCTGAATGTATTTTTGCAATTTCTGAGAGCATATGGTGCTTCCAACCATGCAACTATTCTCAATGAAATGCAAGTACAGAATGATATGGAAGCAAGCCGACCAGAATATGCAGGTGCTAAGCTGGCCTAATCAACACCTCTTCGGCAGATTGCCTAAAATGACACACAGGAGGCAAAGCCAATCTTATCAACACCTCTTTGGCGGATTGCTTGAATGCAATTCAAGCCACTAGTAGAATGTCTAAGCTTGACTCAAACAAAAATGGTCGATAATGCCAGCTTGTTCAATGCCAAACAAGTTGAATGATATGCTATAACAATTGGTGGTAGACCATCCAGTTTTACAATATGAAATGCATGCAATTAAACTCTTCGGCAATAAAACCATTTGAAGTTTAAAAAATAGGTATAAATGCATTACAAATTGATTAAATACTACAAGGAACTACTGCAATATGATTGATATAATATTCTGATCAGAATTAAACATTGCTGCAATTACAAAATTACATCAAAGAAACTCAAAAAACTTAGACAATGAGCTGCTCACCCATCATACATTGAAATTGTGTTGAAATAGCATGGACCAGCTACTGTAGGTTGAATAAATTCATCCCAAGCTTAATACAATGTTGTGAACTCCCTTTGTGCCTAATAAACACTTAACAATAGGTCTGAATAGCATTGATAACACTCTGGAAACTTTCAAAGAGTATGCCCAACACACCACTCAACATGCATAAACTGAAAACTACTCCAAAATACACCAAAACTAAACCCAAAGCACCATGAACACAAAGGACATCAAACATAATGAAAAATCAATCACTTTGCAAGTTTGAAACTGAATTTATTGTTGCTAGTACAGCAGGTGCAGCAGAGTACAAACTTAAATTACCACCAAAATACTTCAAAGTCCACTTCCAAAATGTATAAACTAACATTCTAAGATCAAAGCACCATCAAGGAAAGATATTTGAGCACTCAATATGAGGCGCTTCAACTCCTATATTCCCACGCCATTACTCATGTGGTACATTCCTTCCTCTAGGTGTACGGCCCTTAAAATCTCCCAATTCCAATTAATATAATCTTCAAGAGCTGCCAAAACAGACAAGGAACAGCAGAGGTAACATGTTAAACCCTCAAATTTAAAATGAATCTCAAATGGTACGACTTGTAGGAAAGGTACAGACAGCATGTACTTGTATGGCCTACTCCAAAATCTCCTTCAATTACTTCACAATCTCTCCAAAAACCACTAAAAGTTCAAACAAACAACAAAAAATTTAGCATGTCAAAGTACATCAAAAATATCCATCTTTAGCAATAGACTGGAAAATATTCACTTGCAACACAGTTGTGCCTTCAAGATGAAATCACCAAACCCAGCTAGGAGGATTTGCGTCTCCAAAACTGGTATTTTTAGAGGGTTTTTCATCCTCAAAAAATATGAGAACTCGGATCTTACTCAAAGCAAATAGTAAATATGCAATTGGTAACCCTTTTTTGTCCATAGCTCCCTCCTTTTATAAACTTTTTTGATGAATATAATACTAATATCTCATTTTTGCTCCATATTCAATTCAATATTTTTTTTAGACATTTTAAAGTGTGCCAAAAGGTCACCTTTTTCCTCCCCTGAGCCTAACGCCTCCGTTTTAGCACAACTTAATAAATAATCAATATAAGCTGTCAATATAAAATATAAAAGGTAACCTTTGACAACTTAATTATTTAAATTATTTTTTCCTTTCTTTAATGTCAATTAGCTTACGAGAATCTATGGGAAATAAGCTAATGGCCAAATAATTGCTTATGTGCAAGAAGGGGACATTACACATGTATCGTGTTTCTTTCATTGATGATTTCTCTTGCAAGACATGGATCTATATCTTAAAGACCAAGGATGAGGTATTTAGCAAGTTTCAGGAGTTCAAAGCTCTAGTTGAGAACCAAATAGGGAAGAAGATCAAGGTCTTGAGATTGGACAATGGAGGAGAGATAACTCCAAGGAGATTGAAGGTTTTTGTGAGGAGGCAAGGATAAAGAGGGAGTTGACAATTCTGTACAACCCATAACATAATGGGGTGCAAAATGGAAGAATTGGTCAATCATAGGGGCTGCTAAGGCCATGATTCATGACTTAAGACTTTTTGATGTTTCTTTGGGTAGAAGCATGTCTTATAGCAGTATACATCCAAAACAAGTGTCCTCACAAGATTTTGGAGGAAATAACACCAAAGGAGGCATTTAATGGTGTGAAGCCAGAAATGAGTCCTTTTTGCATCATTGGTTGTCCGGTATATTTCCATATACCTATAGAGAAGAAAACAAAATTGGAACCTTTGAGCAGGAAGGGTTTATTTTTAGGTTACAATGAGACTTCAAAGGCCTACAAAGTCTACATTCCAGAGCTAAGGAAAGTTGTAGTTAGCAGGTATGTCAAGTTTGAGGAAGACTTTGCAGCCAGAGAATCTCAAGAATTCATACCAATAACAAAGGATGAGGAGTAAGGAGCTATAAAGGTTGGATCTCCAAATATTCCAGTTGTTTCTAGTTTAGGACACCAACCTTTAGGTAAGGAGGGAGAAATTTTAGCCCCTTCCTCTATTAGGAGACCTCAATGGCTTGAATAGACATTGAGGGATGCTCAAGAGCGTGTTGAAGCTGCTAGAGGCACATTTAAGGAGAGTATGCCTCTAAAGAAGTTTCCTAACTACAAAGCATTGGTGAGTAACATCAATGAGTTTTCCAATCTCCAAGAAGCAATGGATCAACAGTTAGCTAATCTTACAACCAAGCCCTTAGCAAAAGGGAAGTTTGAAGCATGTAGAGACAAACTTAGATTGGTGTAGAATTCCTTGCTCACTAAGAGGGAGTGTTAAGTTTTTAGCTTAGTTTGAAACTTCTGCATAGGTTCAACGTGAACATGCAAGTAGTTTGAGTTATTTCTATTTTGTAATTCACTGTATTAATAAAGTGGCATAGTCTTTTATTTAGTTAATTAATACTATGTTGTACCCAAAACAATTTTTTTGCTTCATTAAAGGCATTTTGCTTAAAATAGTCTAATCTTTGTAAAAATGATGTCAAAAGTTAGTTTTTGGGCAATTCAAGTATGGGCTTTGAGTCAGTTTGATGTCACGAAGGTACTGGTGAAATTTGAAAAAATTGAAAATTATGGTTTCAAACACCCTGTTTTTAGGTCAAAAAACCCTAAAAATTGAAACTTGTCAGAATTGACTGAAAATTGTTTTGATTGGTTTATTTTACTTCACGATCACAATGGTGAAGTCAGATTCAGTTAAAACTTAGTTTAAGTTTGGTGGGTAGTTTTCGCTTTTTCAGGTGGAAAGTTAAGAACTCTGAGATCATCAATGGCAGATGGTTAGTTACCAGATGATGAAATCTAAGCCTAAAATGCTCAAATGAAGAATCTGTGGCAAGAAAGATGCAAAATGGTGCTTCGTCTCAAAGAGGATTTTTCACCGAGATGAAAATCATCAAAAAATTTCTAACTCTAGAGCAAAAGAGCCCCTGCTAGCTAGGGGCGCCCTAGATTTCAGAAGCCTAGATTTTGTTTTTGAGGTTTATCACTTCCAAGAAGACTTCTCTAGAATACTGTCAGCTTCACGATGAGCCTACCAGCCAGCTTGAAAGATCTGTTTAGCACCTGATACGCAAGATTTAGCGAGAAACGAGGGAGACGAAAAAATGACACTGGAAGGAAAAGCGTGCCTCTTAGCCAAGGGCGCCCATCTTTTTGAGGGACCAGATGAAGGTTTATGACCAAATGAGCCTAGGATGTTTGTCTCAGACTTGATCAAGCTTCGCAACGCATCCATCAGCGAGTAGATCTGAGTTGCTGAACTGTCGGAATCAGGAGTCAAACATGAGGTCTAATCTTGGTCAAAATATCAAGGAAAAAGCAAAAGCGCCCCTAGAGGCCAGGTGCACCCAAGGTTTTGGAGCCTTGAATACCATCTTTTTGGTGGTCTCAGGTATTCATCATGTCCGTGTTACATCCAGCTTTCCATTGCATATCTCAGTCAAGTAAAAAGACGAGTTAGCAACCTATAGCTGGACTTAAGTGTTATGTTAGCCAATTGGAAAAATGGCTAAGTTTGGGAAGCGCCCTTGATTTTAACCTACCAGATGATGTTTTTAGGAAAAGTGTTCTCTTGGAGCTCTTGTGCAAAACGAAGCTAGCTCCGCAGTGAGCCAACCTGTCAATTTTGAAGTTTTGCTGAACGCTGGAGAACGCGAGATGAAAGGAGGTCAAAATTACCTCCAAAATGATGAAAATTTGACTGTCTACACTTAAAGCCAAAAGCACCCCTGGAGGCCAGGGGCACCCTAATTTTTGAAGCCTCAGATCTCAGAATTAGGCTTTGTAGCCTCAGGGAGTTTCTTGTCAGTTTTGATCCTACTCTTCAATGAAATTGTCAGCTAGTCTTTTGGATGTTTCAGTCAATCGGAATCAATGGTCGAACATGGGCCCCGATGAGGTTTGTGAGATGAATTTTTTAAGAAAATTTCTTTGGAAAAGGACGCCTAGAGTTAAAGTTTGACTTTTTGACTCAAGTGCATGTAATCACCCATGAAAGGTGGAGTTGGGAACAAAATTTAAATATTATTTAATATTTAATATTTCGACTTCAAATGAAATTATTTTTGCTTGCAAAAGGGGCGATTTATTTTTGCATGTGTTATTAACTGAAATTGGTCCAATCAGAAGCTAGTGCTCTATTTAGGGTGAATTTTTCATTTAGTTAACTCAATTTTGGGGGTCCAATCAGAGGTTGTCGTACAATTTTGAGGTCTAATCAGGGTGGCGCCTATTTGCATGCATATTGGGACGATTTTAGACTTAATTTTGTTTTTTTAAGTCATTATTGGTGCCATTATTCGCATCATAGGTGCAAGCAAACACAATTTTCTTGAGCAAAGGAAGATCTAAAGGTGCTTCGAGTAATATTTTACAGTGTTCTTTGTGGTGCCAGGTCCAGATTGTTTAGAAGATTAATTTTCCAGACTTTAATTTTTCAATGCATGCAGACTTCATTGAATCTAGCTCAAGTATAGGCGACTTTTTGAGGCAGAACAAATAAACTTCCATCTTCTATCTAAAATTCTTCTATACTTGTCTTAGGTTTTCTCTCACATGTCAAAGTAAATGGCGAAATTTTCAGAATCCGATCATCTGGGTTCGCATATTTCAGCATCAGCAGCAAAACCCATGTCTTAGATTTTTTCGAGAAAATTGCCCCACTGCCTTCATTCTAAAGCACTGTGCTTTTTTTGAAAGATTTCTTTGCATGTGGGCCAAGAACTCATCTTTTCCAAAATCGAATCATCTAGGTTGTCTTAGAATTCCATTGCCTACAAAACCCATGTTCTAAATTTTCTCGGGAAAAATTGCCCCGGGAAGCTCTAAAACCCCAACAGTTCTCGACTGAAAAGCCTTTGCATGCCTTGCTAAAACTCACTTTTTCGAATTTCTGACGATCTGGGTTTTCTTAGAATTCAATTCTCTGCAAAACCCACACTTAAGAAAAATTCCAAAAAAAAATTCCGCAACTGGCTATTTTTAGCCTCATCCAAAGCTTTTTTCAACTTTTTCTAAAAGTTTTCCGAGACTTTACAATCAAAAAATCTAGATTTTCAAAATGCAATTCAACCCCATAGATTACAAGACCAAATCGGTCTTGATGCACAAATTTTTGAAAACCTCTAATTCAGACTTGGGTCATGTCTATCCAGTGATCAATTTGAGCACGTTGGAAGGTACCAACAGCACTACTATTAGAAATCTTGAGCGTTCCGGGTTGCTGGCAGCAGCGTCTATTCCTATCATGATTTTCGATCTCGAGTTTGTTCTTGCATGCATAAAACATTATGATTCATCCACAAGATAGATCAGATCAGCTGATGGGAGAGTTATTTGCAGCCTCAAGCCAAGGGACATGGAAAAGTGCTTTGCTATTCCTCCTCACTTAGATAATTTTACTGTAGTCATTGAGGCTTGTGATAAGATATGGTATGAAGATCAAGAGAGATCGCAGAGGAAAGTTGCTCAAAGATGGTTGAAAGTTCAGAAGACCAACATGCCAAAGAAGGTTGGTCGTGGAGAATTCAAGGATGAAGTTGTTGTTTTGATAACTTTACTCAATCAAGTTATAGGTCAGGAGGAGGCTAATATTTTCTAATTGTGTATGTTCTATGTCATTTCAAGGATCCTCAACGGTACATAACACTTTGACTGGGCCATGTTGATCAGTGAGTGCCTTCACCAGCAAATCACAGGATTCCTCAAAATCCACAAGTTTCACATGGTCTCTTTCCTAGTCTATTTAATCGTGTTTCAAGGCAATTTTAGATGTTTGAAGACCAATGGAACTCTTGGCGTTCAACATGTTCATGAATATTACTCTCAATTGGAGTTTTCAAAAGCTGAACAAGATTTCAAAGCGATGAATGATCACTCTCATGAAGACAATCAGAGATCTCGACAATGAAATGCACATCAAGATTTCACCAGAGGCAAAATCAGTGATGGAGAGTTGGGCGGATTGGTTCATTCAATTTCCCACTTTCACTTATATCTGAGTGTATGGTTACACCGGAGAACCTCTGATGCTACCGAGGTACCCATCAAACAAGGTCCTTTTCATGGAGTTTCTTAGACAAGCTCAACATGTTCACTCGTTTCTTCGCAGTCGCCATAAGACAGCAGTCACCTTTCCTTTTGGATGGGGTATTTTCACATGCAAATCTGTCGTTGATTGCAAGTTTATGATGAACGAGCTTGAGAAATTCAACCTCAAGTATCACATCGAGAGGCATTCCTATGATCCCTTGGGTCATTATGTAGCTCAGTTGGAGTGAAGTATTGCACACAAGCCAGCACTACAGAACTTTTGGGCCAATTGAGAAGACGAATTTGAAGTATGCCAACGTCATTACTATAGACTTACTATTGCTCAGCTTGCTGATTTCCTATCAGAGGACATTGAGGGATTGTTAGATGATGACGAAAAGGTGTTGCTTAGCTCATACGTCAAAGATCAAGTTGCTCGCCAGCCACTTCGCCAACCAGATTGGTATGCCAAGGAGAGTACTTCAATTGAGGACCTGTCTAAGTCAGTTATCAAAACTAGCATGCAGTTCTTGGAGAGTAAGAGAAGGCGCAAGACAGTTCCAGTCACAAAGTCACCAATAGGGTTTTGTTCACTACCTTCTACCTCAAGGTCAAGGCCTCAGGTTAAGATTATCTTGAAGCCGCCTGAAGGTGTTAGGGTCAGTGGAAACATGAAGGGGAGAAGTGTTGGTACAAAAGAATGTAATGTCCCCCTTTTCAGCTGATCTGTTTGGTGAGTGTTAGTCATTTCTTGGACCCTGTATTAACCGGATTGGTTAGAGGGTCGGCAGGTCTCTCGGAGAGTTCGGTCAGATTTCACTTTCTCTGAGATCAGGATAGTTCATTGCAGGCCTATGCATTGTGAGTTTCTTTTGTTTCCACGCACCAATTCCGCTGAGAATAGAGGGAGATAGTTTATTTATGATTTAAGTTATATTTAACTTTAAAGTTCTTTTTATGTCAATTGACTTTTTATAATTCTTGCATCACTAAATAAAGCTCCAAAGTGAATATTTTAAGTTATATCTTTTAATCACTTAAAAGAGGCGCCAAAAATCAAAGTCTAGACTATGGAAAGTGACTTAAGTTTATTTCCATAAATTTAAATGATCTAAAACCCTAAAATGTATGGCCTCCTTGGGTTTTCACCTCCTTTGTTTATAAGGGATTTGGGGTAACAGAACCATCTTTGAATATTTCAACTTTGCCTGAGGTTTTTTTCTGTTTCAGCCCGTGACCAGTTTTGCAACCACCATTGGAGAACGAAATCTCTTCAGTGTGAGCACTTGTGTAGTTGTGAAAGATCAGCTGAATTAGTGCAGATTGAGAGAGCTTCATTTCAGAAGTTCTGCAGTGCTTCAACAGATTTTTTGTAGTGTTCTTCATCAAAAACAGAGGGTTTATTAGTTGCTGTTCTTCCTTCACCATGGCAGACTTCATGGTTGTTTGGGCGCACCTTCAGAGATGGTTTTTGGTGCTTTTGTTTGAAAGGGCGTGGCACTTGCAAGGAAGGTTTTTTTTGGCTTTTTGGAGAAACGTCTTCTTTCTGAGGATCTCTCTTCATGAACTTGGGCGCCCTACCTATACTTCTCTCTGGCTTCAGTTTCAGAATAAACTTTGCAATCTGTAACTCTCTACTCCAGTTTTCGTCAGTTCTTCACTATGCCGATCGGATTTCTTATTTAAAAAATCTAGAGGCTTTCGGGTATGTTTGTATTTTTTAAATCCATTGTTGATGATAATAAACACCTTCTACAATTTCAGTTTGATTAAATTAGCTCAAGTTTTCATTCTGTGAGCTTTTATATGATGCGCCCCTTCTCTTCTGTCTACAAAATTTCTCTAAAAAAACTAAAAAACACAAAGACTTAAAAACAAGACAGGGGTTTGAGCAGTGAGCTAGCAAGGCTCATCACAGTGGTATCAGAGCTCTGATCCTGCCAGCTTGTGGGGTTAGAAAAAAATTATGCGGTCACACCAGGACAAATTTGACAGGTACTGTTCACACAGGGGTTGAACAACAAAGTGGTTATCATGGCTTCTAAATTTGTTGATGAAGTAATGGTTGCTTATGAGGAATATATAGCATCTCTAGATAAGATAAAAGATCACCTAGACTTTGAACAATATATGGAGCATCGGATGGTTTATAATAAGCAACGAAGCAAATCAAAGAAATGTGAGCAGAAAAATGTAGAGAGCATTTCAAATAATATTCAGCAGAAACCTATGCCATCACAACAAAGATTAGCTCGTAGCTTGCAGCAGTCTGAAGACTCCATTTCAAGACAAAGCTCATCACAAAACAAAAAGAAATTGAGTTTCTTTGATGTGTTGGGGTTAAAAAGGGATCAATCAACAGTTAGTGACCAGCATACAGCTGATCTTATGGAGGACAAAAATCAGACTTACATAGAAGTAGATGTTGGGCACAGGACACTTCAGGATGAGCAAGTGTTGTATGAAGACAAACCAGTTGCATTAGAGTAGCCACATGAAGATAAGGTTCCTTGTGATGCTTCATCAATTACTATGAAAGAAGAAGTGTACA